>PVKP010009327.1:0-68821 GCA_004027715.1 Plecturocebus donacophilus
TTTCCCCCTCACAGGCAGGCAACCTCTCCCTACAGCGCCCCTTCCCCTAACTCACTGGGCCTCGCCGCTTGGCCTCTGTCGCAACGGAGCTGCTCCTTGGGCTCCTCCGCGTGCGGCCGGCTCACCAGCCAATCACGGCCTCGGGTGGCTTTCGGCGCCCCTTCGCGCGGCCTCCTGGGAAATGTAGTCCTCAAGTCGCAGCGGCCAAGCGTGAGACCCACCCTTGAGGACTACCATGTATCCCAGGGACCTCGCGGGGCCGCGTGACGCCATCAGGATGCGCGATGCTCGGAGAAGGGTGGGATTAGAGTCCAAGAGCTCTCTGCTAGCGGGCCCGCTTCAGGCGCTGGAAACTGCAAATACCAGATTGCTCATGGGATAAGCCGGCTGAGCCTTCCAGGCTTTACCTCACCTCTCGAAAATCAATTGAGCTGTTGTGGAGTTACCGAGTTTTTAGAGAACCCCTAACCGACTCAGGCAACAGGGCGTGCGACTACACTTCCCAGCTTGCCTCAGCGGGAGGAGGTCGAAACAATGGGAGAGGAGAGGTGGGAGGTGAGGGGAGAAGGAGGAATAAAAGGAAAGGGGCGATGGGCAGGGGTCCCAGAAAGCGGGGCATCACTGCGAAGATGTTGCCAACAGAATTCCTTCACGAAAGAAAGCGCCTTCGTTTAATAAATCTGTAATTTTAGAGGCTGGTTCATTATAAAACTTTTAGAAGGTGCCAGTCGTTGTTCTGGAACCTCGGCCGCTTAGCCTACCCACTCCAGAATTGTTATGGTCCCACTAAAGCCATCCAAGTTTGGTGGAAAGAGCCCTAAGGCCCCTTGACCAAGATTTCGTTTTATTACCAGTTAGCCATGCTACTGGTCCCGTTACTTTCCCTTTGAGTCTCACTGTTTAAAATCTCTCACATGACAAAAATTTTGGGCTGGATGGTTTAAAAATAAATACAATCTCTCACAGACTTCGCATTACCTACATTGCAAATTCCAAATGTGTAGCCTCAAGTACAAGGCAGGCCTTTTGTGATCTTTGTTACTTCTCCAGGCTCCTGTGCAGCGGGAGCTTCACCATCAGTGAACGTGGGGAAGCAAAGGGAGCTATTGCTCCCTGTAAGCATATTCTCCAAATGTGGCACCTTTTCGCCCACGGTCCATGACAAAAAATAAGAACTAGTTTTTCTTCTCAAACTTAATACTTCAGTAGAACCTAACTACTTATATCGTTCAGAGATTAAGCATGCTATTTTACATCTGCTTGCCTTTGAACATTTTTCTAGAATATCCTCCACAATGAAGCGCCTACTATCTGTTAGGCTCAGATATATGTGCTGGAGTTGCAATGGTGAAAAGTCACTCCCTGACCGCAAGGAGTTCATAATGAAGAAGGAACATGTGATAAGTAGATAGGCTGGGTGTGGTGGCTCACGCCTGTAATCCAAGCACTTTGGGAGGCCGTGGTGGGAGGATCATTTGAGCCCAAGAGTTCAAGGCTGCAGTGATCTATAATCAAACCACTGCACTCCAGACTGCGTGACAGAACTAGACCTTGTCTCAAAAACAAACAAAACAAACCAGACATTGACACTATGACATTAAGTGCCCTAAAAGAAGTGACTTATGTGTGCTGCTGTAACCGCACATTTCTGTTGGTTCTCTGTAACCAACATTTACAGTGTGGAATACAGTCATAAGCTGGGCGTGGTGGCTCACGACTGTATTCCCAGTGTGCTGCTGGCGTACCTAGGTGGCGACCTCACTTGGCATAGCATAATTAAGAGCATAACCCCAGTTCTACCCTTCATTGTGTGGCCTTGGGCAAAGTACATGTTCTCTGTAAAATGAGAATGATAGTTTAAAAAAGAATACAGTTAAATGACTGTAAAGCCCTTCTCTATGAAGCAAGGAAGTTATTTATGATTGTGGATCATATAAAAATCACTCATTTGGGCCGGGTGCGGTGGTTTACGCCTGTAATTTCAGCACTTTGGGAGGCCCAGGTGGGTGGATCCCTTGAGCTCAGGAGTTCAAGACCAGCCTTGGCAACATGGAGTTCAAGACCAGCCTTGGCAACATGGCAAAGCCCCATCTCTACAAAAAATACAAAAATTAGTCGGGTGTGGTAGCGCACACCTGTGGTCCCAGCTACCCAGAAGGTCAAGGCTGCAGCAAGCCCAGATCAAACCACTGCACTCCGACCTGGGCGACAGAGCAAGATTCTGTCTGAAAAAACAAAACACAACTAAAAAACCACACACAGAGTCAAGTGCCTGTGCTTTCTAGGAATGATAATGCCTCTCCTTCCCCAGCCTCATTTAAAAAATGAGAACAACTACAGAGGACAATGTTTATTATGCTCTTTCATTTATGCCATCACATTAAATCTCCCAACAACCTCTGAGGTGAGTATTATTACCATTTTACAGATTAGGAAACTAAGGTGACGAGCAGCTCTGTTGCCCAGGCTGGAGTGCAGTGGCGCAAGCATGGCTCACAGCAACCTTGACCTCCTGGGCTCCAGCGATCCTCCCACCTTGGCCTCTCAAGTAGCTGGGACTACAGGCAAGCACCACTATGCCTGGCTAATTTTTGTGTTTTTTGCCAAAATGAGGTTTTTCCACATTGCCCAGGCTAGTCTGGAACTCCTGAGTTCAAATGATCTCCCAAAGTGCTAGGATTACAGTCCCAGGCATGAGCCACTGCACCCAGCTACAGTTTTTAAATTTTGTGTAGAGATGGCATATTCCTATGCTGTCCAGGCTGGTCTCAAACTCCTGGGCACAAGAAATCCTCCTGCCTTGACCTCCTAAAGTACTGGTATTATAGGTGTAAGCCATTATCCCTTCCTCTGCCAACTCTACCCTGGGATTATATAGAGAAAAGAACTCGGGATGAGGGAAGAAGAAATAGGGAAAGAGAAATGGGAAAATGGGGTAGAAAAGGAGGTGAGTAAAGAAAGAGGAGTGAAGGACTGGCTAAATTTGAGAAAATCACAGGAGGTCAGTGCTGGAAGCAAGAACATTTGGCTTAGACTCTGTTTAATTTATGAAGAAACTGAGCCCCAAGGAAGGAATTATCTCTTGGAGAATTACCAAGGAACTTAGTAACTGAAAAGGCTCTGGATCTGCACTGTTCAATACAGTAGCCTGCAGCCATATGTGGCTATGGAGCACTTAAAATGTGGCTAGTCTGAATTGAGATTTGCTGTTAAGTGAAAAATACACACCAGAATTCAAAGATTCCATATGAAAAAAAGAATGTAAAGTATCTCATCAATAATTTTTCATATCAATTACATGTTGAAATGATTTGGATATATCTAATAATACAATAAAATATTAAAATTAATTTCACCTTTTTTTTTTTTTACTCTAAAAAATGTGGTTACTAGCTGGATGCAGTGGCTCATGCCAGTAATCTCAGCACTTTGGGAGGCCAAAGTGGGTGGATCACCTGATGTCAGGAGTTTGAGACCAGCCTGGCTAACACAGTGAAACCCTGTTTCTAGTAAAAATACAAAAAATTAGCCGGGTGTGGTGTCGCACACCTGTAATCCCAGCTACTCAGGAGGCTGAGGCAGGAGAATCACCTGGACCTGGGAGACGGAGGTTGCAGTGAGCCGAGATCGCGCCATTACACTCCAGCTTGGGCAAGAGTGAAACTCTGTTTCAAAAAAAAAAAAAAATTTGGTTACTAAAAAATTTTAAACTACATATATGGCTCACATTTGTTTCTTACACTAGATTTCTACTGGACAGCGTTAGTCTAGAAATCTTCTGACCTCAAGCTAGGTGTCTCTTTTTTTTCCCAGAGTCTCTTCCAACAAGTCATTTACCACCTATCATGTGCCCGTTGATGAGGAAAGATTCAGTTGCAGTCTAAGGATGAGAATAAAACAAGGACAACAGGTGCTGGTGGGTAATGTATCAGTGAGTTCTATCTTAATACTCCTAGAATGGTATATATAAGATACATACAAGATATTCTTGAGTGGTTCTTAACTTTACCAGCCCCAGTGTTCCCTTTTAATAACATTTTTTTTTTTTTTTTGAGACAGAGTTGCACTCTTGTTGCCCAGGCTGGAGTGCAATGGCTCGATCTTGGCTCACCGATTCAAGCAATTCTTCTACCTCAGCCTCCCAAGTAGCTGGGATTATAGGTATGTGCCACCACACCCGGCTAATTTTTTGTATTTTTTTGTAGAGACCGGGTTTCTCCATGTTGGTCAGGCTAGTCTCAAACTTCCAACTTCAGGTGATCTGCCCACCTGGGCCTCCTGAAGTGCTGGGATTACAGGCATGAGTCACTGCGCCTGGCCTTAATAACATTTTTATGACTCCCCGTTTACTATTTTGAAATGAAGTTCATAGATGATACAGCCTAACTACATACATAATTTCAAAACAATGATAGCGTCTGAACCATAACAGAAGGAAGAAATAAAAGGAAACCCTTTATAATAAGATAACAATTTTATTTCAGTATGCTAGAAAGCATAATTAGACAGATGCTTGTATTTATGCATAGAAGCACCTTGAATGCAGATTGAACGCCATGAATAACACTGTTATCAGTGACACCGTTCTCCAAAATGGTGAGTAACTCCTAGGACATTCCTGAATACATCAAAGTATAATCTTCCCTCTGTTAACATGGTGGTTACATTCCTTAAAAATTCAGCACGTTTCACACTCCTACAAGATTACTTTGTTTTCTGTATATAAGACACAGGCAGCCAGGCTTGGTGGCTCATGCCTGTAATCCCAGCACTTTGGGAGGCCGAGGTGGGTGGATCACAAGGTCAAGAGCTCAAGACCAGCCTGGCCAACATGGTGAAACACCATCTCTACTAAAAATACAAAAATTAGGCGGGCGTGGTGGCGAGTGCCTGTAACCCCTGCTACTTGGGACACTGAGGCAGAGAATTGCTTGAATCTGGAGGTGGAGGTTGCAGTGAGCCGACATTGCACCACTGCACTCTAGCCTGGGAGACAGAGCGAGACTCTGTCTAAAAAAAAAAAAAAAAAAGACACGGGCACATCAGATGATTATAACCAGTTTTGTTTTGTTTTGTTTTGTTTTGAATCTATATAAATGTTCAGTAGGACATGAGAAAGCTGTGTGGGATCAGCACAGTTTTCTTTTCTTTTAGTAGAGACAGGGTTTCACCATGTTGGCCAGGCTGGGCTTGAACCCCTGACCTCAAGTGATCCACCCGCCTCGGCCTCCCAAAGTGCTGGGATTACAGGTGTGAGCCACTGCGCTGGCCTAGGGCAGTTTTCTTGTGTGATACTGTCTTGCAATGTGCAAGACATGGAGCCTCCTTGGTCCCTCTCTCCCAATCATTCGATAACAAAATTGCCCCGTACATTTGCAAATTGCTCCTTAGGGAGGGTGCCATTCTGGCTGGGGGAACCACTGTGGTGGTCTGAAGGCCCTTCCTGTTCCCAGGCCCCCAGACTTACCTTCGGCTGTTCTCCCCGCACCAGGCTTTAAGATGCCCGGGGCCTTCCCAGTTCTTCTCTAAGCCAGTTTCCTCTCTCAGGACATTCTAGTGGTCTTTGCCTGGAAAACTGTCCACTTCAGGTCTGGATGACTCTTCCTGAACCTTTGGATCTCAGCATTGCCAAATTTCTAATCTAATTTAAAACTGTTTAGTTTTTCCACAGGACTCTGTGCTTTTCTGCAATGGATTGGGATTTCTACCCGTTTTATTCTTGCTATGTCAGTGTGTTTATTGCCTGTCTCCCTCAACTCTGTTTCCTGAGACCAGGGACCATGCTCATCTCGTCCACCACTTATTTCCCCAGCACTCACGAAGATGCCCGGATCTTAGCTTTCTTAGATGGACGTACGAGTCTGGCAAACAACAAATACTTCTTAGGTGACTGAAAGGCTGATGGGATTCCCCAGCCAGTTGGGAGAAGCACACTCCCGAGGGTGGGGGCGTGTTTTTTCCCAGGGCAGATGGGGTTCAGCCGAAGCTACGGGGCACCTTTGGTCCAGTCGGGATTTGCCTGGATTCGCGTCTGTGGGGGCGCACGCGTCTTTCCGGTGGGCGGCCGGTTGGAGCCCGGCCGCCGGGATTCCAGCCGAGGCTGAGCGCGGTGCGGAGTAGCTGTGGGAGCGACCATAGAGAGCGCGCGCGCGGGCGGAGCGAGCGGCCGGATGCGGTCACCATAGAGACAGGTGACTGACAGGCAGCGGAAGAGGAAGCTGTGGACCGGGGCTGTGAGGTGGCAGCGGTTGCAGCGGCGGAGCCGGCGCCTCAGCGGGCACTGGGGTCTGTTCCCCCTTCCCCGTCCCTGGTCCCTGCCAGGCGCGTGCGGGACGCCGCTCTTGGTCCCCACGCCCCCGCCCCGCCCCGTCCCGTCCCGGGACGCCGAGAGCCCCCTGCCGCCCTTTATCCGGCGTCCGCTGGTTCCCGGCCCTGAAACCCGGGCCTCCTCCCCGTGGGGCTTGGGCGTCCCTCTTGGTCCTGCGCTCCCTGCCTCGGTGCTATCTCTGGCGCGGCCTCTGCTCCCGCTGATGGGCCTGAGAACGAGGTCTGTGCCTCAGTCTCCCAGCCGCGACCTCCGATCCCGGCTCGCAGAACGATCCGAGCTGGACTCCCAAGCCCCCTTCTCAGCAGCCGGGTGACGTGGCCAGTTTATTTCTGTTTTGAAACGAACGGCGAGGACTCGCGTCGGGCCTTCGTTCTAGGGCTAGACTTGGTCTCTGATCACGAGAGGTGGAGCAGGGGCGCCGGGCCCCCGGCAGGGATCCTGTCGGAAGCCGGCTGCGCTTCTGTTTGTGTTCTTAGAATCCTGGTGTTGTCTCTAGTTGCTGCTTGTCCTCTCTGTTTGCTTTTGGTTTGTTTCGTTTGGCCTCTGGGGCCCTGGTAAAACCAGGCACCGAATTGCTCACACACAGCAAGAGTTCCAGTCCCTGCCTGCTGTCTCCTCTCAGCAGCTGGGGTTCCGAGGAGAATGCTCTGCAAGATGGCTCCATCGGCCATGGCGCTCCTGAGAGGCTGTCAGTGCTGAGTCACCGATCCGTCTAGCGCATTCGGGTGGGCAGAACTTGTGTGTACCATGCGAGCGGCTCCTGGCCGCTCCTGAGTGGGAGGCGGGGTTCCTGTAGCCATTGCGTCTCACGCGGAGAGCAGAGTAGAAAGAGGCTCTGGCCCCTTCCCTTGTGTCCGCCGAGTCCGCTGCGGTGGCTCAGCAGCCCCGTCAGTAGCCTGCCTGAGGACCCGTACCAGAGCCAGGCATTCTTCGGGAAAGGCCCACTGAGGCCGGCTCCCGCTCCTCTGGTTGGGGGCTGTTGTTTTTGATGGATCGTGTGCTTTTCCCTAACCTCTTATTGCTTACTGTCATCTGTTGACTTAGGCCCAGTCTGCAGATGTGTATAGTGCTCCTTTTTGGGTTAGCTTTGGCGGTATTTAGTTTTACTTCCTCCTCTTTCTATTGGAAGACAGACCATAATCCCAGTGTGAGTGAAATTGATTGTTATATGTATTGCCGTGTGGGCTGGGGGTTAGATCTACTCCTTCACAGTTGAAGACCAGGCAGAGGGAGTTGTGAAGACAGGACAGTCAGTCTTCTTGGGGATGCTGGGCCTGGAAGCCAGTGTGCCTTGGTCTGTTGTTGGCCTCATTGACCCCAGGTTCCCTGGTTAAAACTTCAGGCCTACCGCTGGCCTGGTGCCCATCAATCCGTTGATCCTTGAGGTTGTGCCCAGTGTGGCACTCACATGGCAGGGCCTACCACCATGCGACTGAGCTCCCTGTTGGCTCTGCTGCGGCCAGCGCTTCCCCTCATCCTAGGGCTGTCTCTGGGGTGCAGCCTGAGTCTCCTGCGGGTTTCCTGGATCCAGGGGGAGGGAGAAGATCCCTGTGTGGAGGCTGTAGGGGAGCGAGGAGGGCTGCAGAATCCAGATTCGAGAGCTCGGCTAGACCAAAGTGATGAAGACTTCAAACCCCGGATTGTCCCCTACTACAGGGACCCCAACAAGCCCTACAAGAAGGTGCTCAGGTGAGAGCTACGTGTGTGCATAGTCCCCAGACACTGGCCCTGTTTTGGGCTGGTGTAAATTCTTGCCTCTGCCTATTGGCAATTGGTGTCAGGTGACTTGGAGCAATTCTGTCTTATTTTCCATTATGGCTTTTTTTTTGTTTTTTCTCTCCTTCTCAGATCTTAGAAAGTTTTACTCTTTGGTGTTAAATTAGGGTTAGATGTTCTTGAACAGAGTTGGAATTGCATCTAACCCATCTATCTATTCTTAGTAGACTCCCTCCCCTCCCAAATCAATTCCAGTGTCAGCTACTTAGTGGATACTCAGTTCAGAACCTAATTAATATTGACAAGGAAGGAAGTTTCTCCCTTCTCAGCCCCAACTCACTCACTCCTAGAGGGGGATGTATATACTGAATAAGCTGGGTTCCTGAAGATGAGGGAGTTGACCCCTGGCACACTGGTCTCTCCACAGGACTCGATACATCCAGACAGAGCTGGGCTCCCGTGAGCGGTTGCTGGTGGCTGTCCTGACCTCCCGAGCTACACTGTCCACTTTGGCTGTGGCTGTGAACCGTACAGTGGCCCATCACTTCCCCCGGTTACTCTACTTCACTGGGCAGCGGGGAGCCCGGGCTCCAGCAGGGATGCAGGTGGTGTCTCATGGGGATGAGCGGCCAGCCTGGCTCATGTCAGAGACCCTGCGCCACCTTCACACACACTTTGGGGCCGACTACGACTGGTTCTTCATCATGCAGGATGACACATATGTGCAGGCCCCCCGCCTGGCAGCCCTTGCTGGCCACCTCAGCATCAACCAAGACCTGTACTTAGGCCGGGCGGAGGAGTTCATTGGTGCAGGCGAGCAGGCCCGCTACTGTCATGGGGGCTTTGGCTACCTGTTGTCACGGAGTCTCCTGCTTCGTCTGCGGCCACATCTGGATGGCTGCCGAGGAGACATTCTCAGTGCCCGTCCTGACGAGTGGCTTGGACGCTGCCTCATTGACTCTCTGGGCGTCGGCTGTGTCTCACAGCACCAGGTGACAGCTCTTTCAAGTCAGTCCCAGTCCCTGATAAGCTAGTGGGGGATGAGTGATTGGCCTTCCTTCCAGCAGCACCTTGGAGGCCATTGTTCACCCTTCCTGGCCACTGGCCACCCCGTGGACCCTCGGTTGCTCACTTTTGGCAATCTGAGAACCTAGGGCTATCAAAAGTGGTATCTTGTTAGGGACCCCTGAGCAAGACCAAAGGGTGCTCTTATTTACCTCCCCTTTGCCCTCCACACCTTCCCCAACATGGCAATGTGGGCATGTCTTAGAGATGACCACTCCTCAGAGAAGTGAGGTGATCACTTTTCCAGCCCGGAGAGCTTCCTTGTTTGTTGTCCTGGAGAAGAGTGGAAGAGCCCAGAGGTGGCACATCCTCTCAAACCAAATTATTGGGAAGATTTTCTAGCTTGTGGCTTTCATTCTCTTGAGGAACAATGGGATTCTTTGGGGGAGGAGAGTATCCTCGTTATTATTTTTAGTATTTTCTTTCTGTGACTGCTCCTTGTAGAGTAGGGCTAGCCCATAAGGAGTGCGCTGAGAGTAGCCGAGAGTGTCCTTAGTTGCCTGCTTGCTTTCTACTTTCCAAAATGCGGGCAGTGAAAGAACTGGGGTTAAGGGAGGTGGTGGAAAGAGTGCCTCCTCTGTCCTCTGTTCTAACGCAGCAGTGCTAACAGAATGTGAACGCAGAGTATGGTTAAGGGTGGTTTGGGACTGGCAGCTCTTGTGTGTGGAATTGATTGGTCTGATTGGTCCCTCTAGGGGCAGCAGTATCGCTCATTTGAACTGGCCAAAAATAGGGACCCTGAGAAGGAAGGGAGCTCGGCTTTCCTGAGTGCCTTCGCCGTGCACCCTGTCTCCGAAGGTACCCTCATGTACCGACTCCACAAACGCTTCAGCGCTCTGGAGTTGGAGCGGGCTTACAGTGAAATAGAACAACTGCAGGTGAGCTGAAGAGGAGCAGGTGGGCAGAGGACCGCGGTCAGAGGGTCAGAGAGAGCCTGAGATGTCCAGGCGTACAATGAGTGAGCCACTGGCAGTGGGGCTGGGCTAGGCTCTGTATAATGGCAGGGCAGGAAAAGGCTGATCATACTTAAATTTAAAACTACAGGGATAAAGGTCTTTAGGGGTCCAAAGCAATCATAAGGTAAGCTCCCAGGACAACCTGAATGCAGCTAAAGAGGTTTGTAAGTAAACTCTGAGGATCAAGAAACTCCACACAGTGTTCAGACCGAATAGTTTTAGCTCCTCCTCAATAGTGCCTGTCCACTGAGGAGGCAAAAATTCTGGTTTCTGAACTTCTAGAAGTGTCCCAAGAAAGCCCAAGGGTAGAAGGTAGAAGAATTCTTATGCTGAATGTCGGGGTTTGCAGAGGTGGAGTATAGATGAAAACAAGGGTTGATTATGAAGAGGACACGGGTCCTTTGGGTATGGAAGAGAAAGGCTGTTGAGCTTCTATTTAAAGATAATTTTACCTGTGCAAAAGGACACTGTCTACTTCTTTCTCATGGCAATTGTGTAAGGCGAGTATGATTCCTATTCCATCTGCATTTTAGAGGTGAAGAGTAACATACAGGGGATTCAGTGATTATCAAGGGACCCCTCACTAAGTGTTGATAGAGTTAGGACAGAGCTCAGCTGTTTGAATCTCAGAGCCCAGGCAGCTGGAGCTGGGTAGGGTCCTGGAGCTGGCACTAACGTGAGGCACATTCCCTCCAACCCAGGCTCAGATCCGGAACCTGACGGTGCTGACCCCCGAAGGGGAGGCAGGGCTGAGCTGGCCCGTTGGGCTCCCTGCTCCTTTCACACCACACTCTCGCTTTGAGGTGCTGGGCTGGGACTACTTCACAGAGCAGCACACCTTCTCCTGTGCAGATGGGGCTCCGAAGTGCCCACTACAGGGGGCCAGCAGGGCAGACGTAGGCGATGCGTTGGAGACTGCCCTGGAGCAGCTCAATCGGCGCTATCAGCCCCGTCTGCGCTTCCAAAAGCAGCGGCTGCTCAACGGCTACCGGCGCTTCGACCCGGCACGGGGCATGGAGTACACCCTGGACCTGCTGTTGGAATGTGTGACTCAGCGTGGGCACCGGCGGGCCCTGGCCCGCAGGGTCAGCCTGCTGCGGCCACTGAGCCGGGTGGAAATCCTCCCCATGCCCTATGTCACTGAGGCCACCCGAGTGCAGCTGGTACTACCGCTCCTGGTGGCTGAAGCTGCTGCAGCCCCGGCTTTCCTTGAGGCCTTTGCAGCCAATGTCCTGGAGCCACGAGAACATGCGTTGCTCACCCTGTTGCTGGTCTACGGGCCACGAGAAGGTGGCCGTGGAGCTCCAGACCCATTTCTTGGGGTGAAGGCTGCAGCAGCTGAGTTAGAGCGACGGTACCCCGGGACGAGGCTGGCCTGGCTCGCTGTGCGAGCAGAGGCCCCTTCCCAGGTGCGACTCATGGACGTAGTCTCGAAGAAGCACCCCGTGGACACTCTCTTCTTCCTCACCACTGTGTGGACCAGGCCTGGGCCTGAAGTCCTCAACCGCTGTCGCATGAATGCCATCTCTGGCTGGCAGGCCTTCTTTCCAGTCCATTTCCAGGAGTTCAATCCTGCCCTGTCACCACAGAGATCACCCCCAGGGCCCCTGGGGGCTGGCCCTGACCCCCCTTCCCCTCCTGGTGCTGACCCCTCCCGGGGGGCTCCTACAGGGGGCAGATTTGACCGGCAGGCTTCTGCGGAGGGCTGCTTCTACAACGCTGACTACCTGGCAGCCCGAGCCAGGCTGGCAGGTGAACTGGCAGGCCAGGAAGAGGAGGAAGCCCTGGAGGGGCTGGAGGTGATGGATGTTTTCCTCCGGTTCTCAGGGCTCCACCTCTTTCGAGCCGTAGAGCCAGGGCTGGTGCAGAAGTTCTCCCTGCGGGACTGCAGCCCACGGCTCAGCGAGGAACTCTACCACCGCTGCCGCCTCAGCAACCTGGAGGGGCTGGGGGGCCGTGCCCAGCTGGCCATGGCTCTCTTTGAGCAGGAGCAGGCCAACAGCACTTAGCCCCCCTCAGGGCCCTATCCTCCTCAGCTTTGCTTTGCCCCAGCTCCAGGAAGGGCAAGGCAAGGTGGTTCACAGATAGCTTGTTATTGTATTTTTAAAGTATGAAAATGTTATTAAACGTGTCTTCTGCTAAACTGTTTTTAGATCCAGGGAAAATTGAGTAAGGAGAAGAATCCAAGGGAAGGGTGTGGGGAGTTTGTCCAGAGGGATCCACTGCCTCCCCACCCACCTTCCCTCCCCCTTCCCTCCCCAGTTTCCAATGACCACATGGCTGCTGTCAGATGAATAACTTTTAATCCAGCCCCGACCCCAAAGTGGCACAGGAGTGATGCCAGAACCTGGGGCGGAGCGCTGGAGCTCTGGGCCCGTCCAGAAGGTCTGTCGTGCTGCTTATTCCTGGGCTCCTAGGTGTTGCGCACAACCAATGACTGCTCCAGCTCCTGCCTGCGCTGCTGGATCTTTAGAGGAAGTGAGAGCAGGAGCAGGTGTCAGTGTTCCTGGTGAGTGATTAGGACCACCCCACCTCCTGACACTGCCCACCCTGGAAGAGCATCTGGGAGCAGGGGGACTGCTGCATGGTCAGGCGTTGTGAAGCTTTACTGTGGGGAGCTTTGAGGGCTGCCCACAAGCTGAACAGGGAGGTTTCTCTTGGAATTGAGGAGGGGGAAGCCTCAAGGCAAGGGACTCTCCATACCTTGCAGTAGAAGTAACGACTGACGGCCTCCTGGGACCAGGGCTGGTGGTAGAATTCAGCCCGGCGCTCCTCTTCGGGGTTGCCAGCTACATCTGTCATCACCTGGGAGGGAGCATGGGGTCAGCCCTGGGCCCTGAATCCCCTCACCTGCCCTGGAGTACATTTACTGTCTCTCCTGATGTGCTTGTCTTCTACTCCAGTACTCCCTGAGTCTCCCTCTCACCTTGAGGTCTCGGCTCTGGGAGCGGAGCAGGTCTTGGACATAGCCTTTGGGGTCTCTGGAGAAGCTTAGCATGAAGTCCCTCTGGATCTTGAGCTGATTTATGGACTCAATCGTCTCATGGATCTGCAGGTAGAAAGACAGATGCTTTCCACCTGGCTGTGGTGATGTGGGAGAGAAGGGGAAAAGGAGGCGGGTGGGAAGGGGAGGGAGAGGGGTTTTCTTCAGTGAAAGACAACCCCTCAGAGCCCCTGATTCCTCTGAAGTCCCAGGGGAGGAGGGGATGGGTAGAACTAAATTTGGAATAAGGTTCAACTCCAAGCAGCATGAAAGGGCCCTGTGTGCCTCACTGGCCCACACTCTGGTCACTTCTTTCTGTTTTCCTTTATTTAACCCAGACTGCTCATCTGCAGCCACACCCTGGTCTCAGAAAAGTCTGCTTTATCATCTCTGGGTTAATGTCCCACTCCGGCTCTGGGCTTGGGCCCCACCTTACTGTCCAGAGCACTGATCTCCTGCTGGTTGGCTGTGGACAGGAGGAAGCTGCTCATCTGCCCCTTTAATGGCTCCTCCACCTCCACGTCAATGTCATAGCATGCCGTCTTCTTCTGGTCTGAAGGGTCCACGCTGCCAGGGAAGTGCAGCCCTCGGTGTTCATGATGCCCCCCATAGAGGCCCCAGGGCCCCGGGGTGGGGGCAGCTCCAACAGGGAGGGAGAAAATATGGGAGTGGGAGGAGAGGGAGGGGCAGAGAAGGCAGGATTGAGATCATTCCCTGGTCCGAGAAGCAAGCTGGGGCCACCTCACCTGATGACATGGTTGATGACAATTGGGTCAGGGGGCAGTAGCAGGGCTGTGAGGCGCTGGGGAATCTCAGAAAACTTCAGCCGGGGACAATCAAAAATCTAGCAAGACAGTTGGGGAGAGAGAAATCACTCTTCTCTTCTTGAAGAGATCATCACGCAGTTGTAGATCCTTTCGTTGTAGAAAGGCCTCAAGAAGCTGAGAGCAAGTCTGATTCCTCAATGCACATGGGGATGGGATTGGAGTGGGCCAGTCTGGTGGTGGAGCCACCGACACGGCTGACGGCCCGGGGTGGGTCCTGTGGGGCAGGTTAAGAGTGCAGGCCCTGGGTCGGCCTATGTATCACTCCTGCCTCTCCCGTCACTATGCAACCGTGAGCAAGCTGACACCTCGGGCCTCGGTGTCTTCGTCTCTAGAGTGGGGATGAAAATAATACCTATCTCAGGGCTGTTGTGAGAAGTCAGTGAACTAATACACATAAAGTGCTTGGAACAGTGCCTGGCACATGGTAAGTGCTCAATAAATATCAACTGCTATTTTTACTCCTCAGGTTTATCTGCCGTATTTATTTTAAAATGCCTTAATAAGAATACTCTCTGTTTTGGTGGAATTTTACTAAGTCACTTTTGCAGCAATTTGATCTTCCCTAACTGCCCAGGAGAGTAGATGGGGCAGGTATTGTCACTCCACTTCAAAGATAAGAAAACAAGGTTCGGAATTGCTGAGTCACTTACCCAGAGTCCAGACTCAGGACTAGAACCTGGGGATCCTAACTCCAAGTGCCAAGAATATTACATTCCAGAAAGCAGTTGGCTTTGTAGGGTTCCAGGTCTTCCTAACTTGGGGGGGCTAAAATGGATTGGCTGCAGCACAGAGCTAATCCACAGTAGGGCCTGAACTAGAATCCTGGTCAGTCTCTTGGCTCCAAGACCATGACTCTGTACTGCTTCTGCTACTCAGGAATCTAGAAGGGAGGGTGGTAGTTACCTTGGTAGAGGTACTTCCCCTGCTGGAGAACTCTGCCCGCTCCCCAGATCCCTGGGTTCAGGAGAGAGGTTACCTGCTGGAAATACTTGTCCCCATTGATGTATTCCTTATCATGGGAGTCCTGCAGCCTGTTGGTCTTCACATACTGCCACAGGGCCTGGACGATGGCTGAGCGGCTCTGTGTGTGCAGCCCCAGCAACCGTGCTAGGCGGGGATCCAGTTTGAACTGGGGAGGCTGGGAAAGGGGGACTGTGAAAGTTAGATCTGTGAAAGGGAGAGACTGTGAAAGGGAGAGAATGGAAGGAGCCTAGGGCCAGGCCATTCAGGACTAGGGGGAATGTGTTGATTGAGGGAAGGACAGGGTTGGGAGGGGAAGGAGGTCTCACAAGAGGGACCACTTGGGGACCTAGGCCTGCCCTGAGGGCCTCATGTGACATGTGCGTGGCAGGTGCAGACCTGGTAGTCCAGCATGAGGAGTAGCGTGCAGCGCACACTCAGGTCCCCGGGCCGTTTCACCTGGAAGCCGTCTGTCTCCTGGGTCGTGGGTGTCCGATGCCACTGTCCAGGAGAGAAGAGCTGGGTCACCCAAAGGCCCGTCTGGAGTGGTGGGGCCAGAACTCTAGGGTGGTCCCTGACCCAAATCTGGGCTGGTTCTTCAGGGATTCTGGCCTGTGGGAGGGTGGCAGTTCAAGGGCAGAGGGGATCTTGGTCTTACCTCAACGAGGTGATTGTCAGGGCCATAAAGATCTTTGTCCAGCTCGATGACCAAACTCTTGAAGAAAGAAGAGAACTTCCGCTTCTGTTTGCTGGGCTGTGGGAGAGAGACAGGGACCGTGGGTGCAGAACAGGGACTGGGGGGCAGAAGAAGGCCAAGTTGGCAGCAAACAGGGCAGCGGGCTTAGATTAAATCCTCTGCACCCGGAATGTCTCTAGGCCTACCCTGACCTGGCCTGGGCTGACTCTCTAGTCCTCAGTGCAGACACCTAGTTCTGTTCTCGGTGCAGCCCATGCCCACCCTAGGACACCTGGAGAGACCTGGGCCGGGACGTACATCATCCAGGAGCTTCCCCTCTACCCGCAGCTCCCAGGAGGCAATGCTGCCGTCGGAATCCTCGGCATCAGGCTTTGCAGGGTTAAAAGTGTTGGAGATATAAAGACGCAGCTTCCGTTTTTGCTGTGGAAATAGAGTGTTGAACCAAGCGAATGCTGTGTGCTCTCACCCCGACCACCTTGCTTCCCCATCCTGGGCACACGACTCAGAGTCCCCTTTCTACCCCCAAACAAAGCACCTTCATGGGCCTCTTCAGAGCCTCCTGGATGTCCACCCGCTTCCTCATGATGGTTTGATCCAGTTTCCTCTCAAACGCTAAGAGGTCCATGTAAGCCTGGGACTCGGGGACCAGCTCCCGAATCTGGAGAAGGAAGAACAGGGCAGGAGTCAGAGGCTTAAGTCCAGGGTTGTACCATGGAATGTATGCATGTTGTGCGATCCTAGGGTACAAAAGATGAGGGGAGCCATCCTGCTTCTGGGCATGGAGCTTTCGCGGTGGGAACAGGACCTCTCTCCTCAGAATGCCATTATCTAGCAGTAGGGCCCTCGTGTGTAGGGAAAACAATCGCTTCTCCCTTTAGGAAGAGCCATGCATTTCATCATCAGGAGAGGAGTAGTAACTGTGGAGCTCAGCAAGCACTAGCCGATAGTCTCCTCCTCTTGTCATTTTCCACATCATACACCCGCTGGGCTTCCCCTGGGCCCCGCAAAGTACCTAGTAAGGGCTCGGTCCCTGAGACAGTTGGACAGTGGTGTTTGCTTCTCTGCTGGCACCTCGTTCAGTCCCTGCACCTGTCCCAACTGTGCTGTCCTCATACCCAGCTGGACCTGGGTCCCTTTAGGATGCCCAGGATCTCTGGCCACCTTCTATCACCTTCATTCTGCCTGGCAGTCTCTGATCCCCTAGCCCTTGTCCCCTCCTGGGCCCACACCTTTAGGTCTTAGTACCACTTGGGTCCAATCCCCTGACCCTCAGCCCCGTGTTCTGGCCCCAGTGGCTCTGCTGCTTCCCTGCACCCACTCCCTCCCTGTGGCCTGGGAAGCCTCCTTATTAATGAGCTTTTTTAAACAAAAAGTGAAAGTGACTGTAATGCTGAAGCTCTGCTTCTGAGGGGGGAGGGGAGGCAGCTTGTGTTGGGGGAGGAGGGCGCAGCAGCAAAGGGTGGGGGGTGGGCTGGGGGCTGCTGTGAAAGGCACTCACCCTTTGAGGGAGGATTTTGTCAGCCATCTTCCTCCTCTTGGCACTGTACATTTTTTAAAGAAAAAACCAGGTTACCATGGCGACAGATCTGGGAGTAACGAGGCCACCTGCTAAATTATCCCGACATCTCTGCCTGCCTGGCTGGGGTTCCCACAGCCCGCTTGTCTGCCCGCCCAAGGGCTATGACGGTTATGTGTGGAACTGGTGCTCTGTCCTCTCTCAGGACATAGGGGTGTCCCATCCGATATTCTCTGGCCTGGGAGCCCCTTCCACCCTGCCACATCCTTAGGGACAGAGAAATTTAGACTTAGGAGGGACTGGCTGGTGGGGGCGGTGCTTCCAAAAGATGGGAGCTGCAGAAGTGTTGGAGGAAAGGTGGGGATCAGGGAGGACAAAGGAGAGGGAACCCAGGTTCTCAGGAACTTTACTGCAAAGCAGGGGCTGCCTTGTTCAAAGGGTTCTAAGCTCAGAGGGGACAGAGATGACTTCCTTCCTATCCATGGAGCAGGAGGTGATGGTGTGAAGCTGGTGGGACTTCCATCCCAGCCAGCCACCCTGGGTTTGGAAGAGAGAACTCTGATGGGCAGGGGTGCTCATGCCTGGGGCCTACCTGCCAACAGGGTGAGGGACACACTGCAGCCAGAAGGGCCCAGAAGTGCATGGATGCTCTCCTGTGTGGGTATGACTTCAGGCTGGGGCCAAATGGACTAGGCCTGTGGTAGCAGCAGCTGGATGTGGGCTCTTTCTGACCCACTGCTGCTTCTGACTCCCCCCAGAAACCTTGGCGGGTCAAGAGATGACAACGCAGCCTAGAGAACAGCTCCATACTGCCCCCGTGTGGTGTTTTCAACCACTGCCCCCTCCGTATGCAGAAATTGAAGGCTAACAAGCGGGTTTCATTAAAGGTCTGGTTTGTTTTAAACAGATTATCTATGTGTAACTCTCCATTTATACAAGATAAATCAGGGAATTACCATTTGCTGTACAGATGACGATGCGCTTTGCAAAATAATTCATCATGGGGTTCCTATAAGTGTGAATTTTCCCTGATGTGTAAAAAATACTTAATAATGAGATAAAACTGGTATTACACCTTTTATGGAAATCCATCTGTTGTGCAAAAAAAGCATGTGTATTTGGCTAAATACTGAGACCCAGAGGAGCACTGCTGTTGCCAGGAGCCAGCAGGGGCTTTGAGGGTGTCACCGGGTGCTGGAGGAAAGCAAGGAAATGGGCTGGCCCTGGTGACTTGGGAGTAGACCTGGTCCAGAGTGCCTAAGAATTAAGAGCGAGACTGGGCATAGACCATCTACCCACCGGGCAAATCCCCAAGCTCCACCCCTATGGCCAGGGAGTCCCATTGAGAAAATCTGGAGTAGCTTTGAAACAGCCCAGGGGGCTGGCAGGAAGGCTCAGCGGAGAACCACACTTCGGGCAACACAGTCTTACAGCTCTGCCCTCAGTCCCATTGGAAGCCCCGCCCCCACCCCAAAGACTGAAGCATAACCCAGAACCTGTTGGGTAGAGAGAGGGACTGAGCAGGTGACAAGGAGAAGGGTAAGGGGAGCGTGCAGGGAAGCGGTACTAGCTGCCGAGGGTCGCAGCCTGTCTCTACTGTGGGCACACAAAAGAATCTGGCCAGTGCCCCCTAAACCCACCTCCCCAGAGGGCATCCCACCGGGGAAGCCTCGCTTACTGCTAATCATTCTTCCTCGCCCCTTCCAATCCCCGCTACTCGCCCACCTGGTCCCTGCGGGTAGGGCCCGCTTCTGCATGCCCCTTCGCGCCGGGCCCCCCACTCACCTGCGGCTCCGCGCGGGGGCGGTGGGCACCGGCTGGCCCTGGCTCTGTGCCTGGCTCTGCCCGGGCGGGGGCGCTGCTCGCTTGCGGGCGGGCTCCATGCCCGCGGGGGCCAGGCCGGGTCGCACGGCGGGGCTGCCCATGTACGGGGAGCCCGGGGGGCCCATGGGCGCCCCCTGGTGGGGCATCCGGGCTCCAGACGGCATCCCGGGGCGCTGGGGGTGGGGCGGGGGTGAAGCAGAAACGGGCGCCCGCGGGTCAGACCAGGGCCCCCGCTCCAGGCGCAGTGAGCCGGCGTCTCCCCTCCCCTCCAAGACCCTCGACTGGTGACCCTAAGCGCTGAGCGATGGGTGGGAGCGATGGGTAGGAGGGGCAGGGGCGCCGGAATCCGCGCGGCTCTGGCGGAGGGACTTGGTGTCTGGCTGCAGTAAGCTAACTGAAGCCAGGCAGCGCACAGGGCATTGCGAGCCTCCGGGCTGCGGAAGGTACCGCAAAAATGAATATGAATGGCGTCTTTCAACCTTTCAAAGATGTTCACATCCACATGCTGCTCTGCAAGACAGTCTCAGCAGGTCCATTCATCCCCACTGGACGGATGAGGCCACTGTGGCTCTCAAGGAGAAAAACGACCTCCCCAAGGTCACCCAGCCCATCCTGGCCCGGGCAGCCCCTGAAGGGCCACCCCCTGGGGACCTAGGGCCTGGCTCTCTGCGGGCTTCGTTGAGGTCGGGGACCCAGCTCCCTGCCCCAACTTCTGCTCCTCCTCCTCAGGCTCCACTTCTTGGGCGGTTCTGCCTGGCACTCACCAGCTCATCTCAGCCACTCTGCTCCCTGTATCCCTGCTTTTGACCCTTCGGTCCCAAACCCCACTCTCCTCTGCTGGCTCCAAGTCTCCAAACCCAGGATCTTCGCTGATGAAGCTGCCCCCATAATTTGCTCCCAGGGTGAGGGCTGGAGGCAGGCAAGGGCAGCCTGCTGGGGTGTCCCAGACCCCGCCAGGATTCTGATTGGGAGGACGGGAGCTGCGTTAGAGGTGGGCTTCCCAGGGGCCCTGGGGTAAACCAGGGCAGTGACATTTTCAGGTCAGCAGCCCCCTCCTCCTCTTCCCATCCCCACCTCAGCCAGGTCAGGAGTCAGGGTTCAGAGGGGGCTGTGGAGACTGAAAGGAGGCGGCTCCTCCTCCCTTGCCACTACCCCTGGGTGGTCAGATGGGGTGTAAATGAGATGCAAATGCATCCAGCGAAATGTTCCAAACCCCACTTGTCCAGACTCCAGAAGGAAGATGGGGAGGGCCAGAGAGACTTTTGGGGGCTGTGAAACAGAACGAGTGGGGTGGGATGTGGACGGGGACCACGGGAACAGGAGGTAGATAAGGGAGCAGGGGATGCAGACCCTGAGCCTGTCAACACCGACATACCACCCACCTCACCCCCACGTGCGAAGAGGGCCCTCACCCCCTAGCTTGCCGTTTCCCTTCCAACTGCCACCTCCCTCCTGGCCCTCCAGGCTCTGTGTCTAGCCCTAATGTCCTCCCACCCTCCGTCAGCAGCTGTCTCTGCCTGTCTCTCCTGCAGTGAAACCTGCCTGTCCATGTGTCTGCTTCCCTCACCCCACCTGATCCTGTCACTCACGCCTTCAGGGTAGCAGCCCAGAATGGAGCCCAGGCCTGGCCATCAGCATAGGTGGGGCACTGGGGCTCACAGTCACCCAAGAACTGAAGCTCTAAGTTGACCAGATTTTAAAAAGTCCACGTGTACAGCCTCTCTCCCCACTAGATGGGCCATTTTAAAGAGGCTCCCACCAGCAGCCAGGTTAGGACTGGTAACGCAGCTGGCTGACATGGACACCTTGGGAAGTTACGCCCAGGGGTCCCTGGGGCTGGAGGCCCCCTCTTCCTGTCAGCTGCTCTCCCCAGTTATCAAGGCCAGGGACACTGGCTCATCTGCTGAAGAGGCCTTGAGAGCGAGGCTTCCAGAGCCCCTGAGAGCTGTCCTAGCCACCAGCTCCACCCCTACGAAAGGCCAAAATCCTAGGGACTCTGGCCTTACTGAGAAGGTGCCTTCCTTGGGGTCACAGCCAAATTTGGCCATAGTAAACCCAACTGCTTCCTCTATACAGGGCCTCCACCCCCTCATCCATCCCAAGAGCCGCAGCCCCTGCCTGTCCCATTCCACACCCCTCCGCACCCCTCCCGCCGGGCCTACTGACTCAGCTGCAGCCTCCTGGGCCCCCACGTGCCTTTGCAGCCTGCCTGTGAAAGGACAGTTACCCCCTCTCCCTTCAGTCTCTAGGCCTCACGTCCCCAACTCCAGCCCTTCCTTCACACCTTCGAGGAGTTTAGGACATCAGCTTCTGGTGGCTGAGTCCGCTAAGGGGACCCTCGGAGTCCGTAACTTGGGGTAAGTCCCTAGAGCAGGCCTCTCCCCCACCCGAGCAGAAGCTCCAGAGCCCTCCCGCTGGGATGCAGAGGTGGCTCAGCCTGCGAGCTTCTCGGCGTCTCGCGACAGAGCCTCCAGGGTCACCTGCTCCTTGCTCTGGAGACACAAGCAGTGACACTGTCCCAACGGATGAAGAGACAGCCCAGCCCAGACTCTGCCGTGGCCCCATCCCCCACCCCCTCCCCGAGGGCAGGGGCAACACCTGGGCCCACAAGGAAAAGAACGGAAGTCAACCTGTCCGCTACAGCGAGGACCCCTCACTTGGAGGGGAGAGTCCCCAAGTCCCACCCCCACCCCTGACAAGAGCCATGCAAACGCCTCCCTTCCCCGCCTCGCGCCAGACCCGGCCGGCCGCCTGGCGACGTGTTCAGGTGCCAGGGCGCCGGCACGGTCCCGGGGCCGGGCCGTGGGCCGTGGCGCCCCCCACTAGAGGGGTGGGAGAGCGGGAGCGCCCTCCCAGCCCCTCCCGATCAGCCCTCCATTCAGCCCGAGCCAGCTCACTCGCCCTCCCCCGCTAACTTTCCCCCACTCACCACCCCATGGACCAGAAACTCAAAAAGTTTGCTTTTCGTGGCTTTGCGCGCCCCTCCGGCAACTTCGTCCGCGGCCATCGGGGTGGGCTCAGCGGCTCCTCTCACTCTCTCTCTCTTCCTCTTTCTTTCCCTTTTCTGCCTTTTTTTTTCCTCCAACTCTCCCCTCTGAGTCCTGCTGGGCTCTCTCACACTTCTACTCGAGCGGAGTGGGGAGGGGGCCCCTTCAGGGCTGCCCTGACGGCCCACGGCCCACGCCGCCGCCGCCCGCCCGCCGCCGCGGCTGCCGCATTCCTGCGCTGATAAGCCAGAAATAGTCCGGCGGCCCGGGGTCTGCCTGTTGACTCGGCGGGGACGGGGCCGCCTGCCTTTCCAAGCCCGCTGTCCAAACAGCGCAGATAAGCGGCGAGGCGCGCCGACCGGCCCGGCCGGGGGCGCTGGGCAGCGGCGCTGCAGCCGGAGGCCGCCGAGGGCCGCGGGAGGCGGCGCGGGGAGGGGACGCCAGGGGCGGCGGCGGGGGGTCGCCGGCCACCGGCTCTCGCCACAAATAGTTTCTCCGTCAGGGAATTCGCCGGCCGCGCCAGGCAGGGAACAGTCAGTTCCAACTTTCCCCCTAGCGGCTCCCGCTGCATTTCTGAGGCCCTTTCCCCAGAGACCCGGCAGGCCGAGCCGGGAAACATGGGCCAGCAGGAGCCGGGGAGCCCGGCCGCCAGGCCTCGCGCCTGCCCTGGGCCGGCGGCGGCGGGTGTGCCCGGGCGGCGGCGTGGCCCTGCGTCCACGGCTGTGTGTGCCCTTGTCTCGCGCGCCGTGTGTGTCCGCGCCCTTTGGTGGCGTGGCTGCTCTGTGCGTGCAGACAGACGCCCTGTCTGTGCCTCCCTCCACCACAGCCTCCGTGCGCGCGCCCGCGTGTGTGGCGGGACGTGGCCTGTGCCTTTCGGCTCGGTGCGAGGCTATTTCTGGGTATGTGAGTCTTTGTTTGTCGCTCTGTGAGAAAGTGAGGGCAACAGGGGAAGTATTTCGGAAAGAAGGACAGGGATTGTGCTGAGAACAGGAAGAGAACGAGTGTGGGGAATGGCGCGGCGCCAGGGGGGTGCTAGGGTGTGTGCGTGGAGGGAACGAGGCAAGCCGGGCTTGGTTTCCTTGGGGTGGGGGTGGGGGTGAGTGGGGTGAGGGGACCCAGAGGAGTTGGGGCAGCGGAGCTGGGTATGGTGATCCCAGAGAGAGGGGTCTTGAGGCTGGGGTGTGGGGAGGATGGCGAGGGAGCCCCAGCGCGGGCGTGTGCAAGGAGCCGGCAGTCCCTGGAGTGGAGGAGGGGCCAGAAGAAGGAGGGGCAAATCCTGACATCCCCAGGCTGGGAGCCCCGGCCCTCCCCAGTCCCCAAAGTCCACGCCCCTCTTTCCTCCTTCTGGGGGAGGAGCCTGCGGGCTTTGGGACAAGGAGTCTTGGGTCAAGTTTGCGCGCCTGCTGGGGCCTCACTGTGAGAATCCAGGAGAGGGCAGGGCCATGCCCAGTGCCCAGCGGAGTTTGCTGAAACACTTATTTGAAGTTGGGCCCTGAAGACTGGAGTCCTGACCCTAAACCCTTCAGAATGCCTTTGTGCAGGGGGTCTTTTCTGCCCGCAGCCTGATTTCTGCCGGTCCTGGTGGTGCTCTGTCACTTCATTTAGGTGCCCACTGTCAATCTGAAATGCCAGAGAGGGCATCTGGTCCAGGATGTCCCTCCACCACCCTTGGCTTAAAAGGGGACCTCGAGATTCCCTTGCTACCAAATCTCTCCCAGAACTTTAGCCTAGACCACACACACACACACACACACACACACACACACACACACACACACACACACACACAGAGGCTGGGCCTGACAGGGTGGGGATGGGTGGGTGGGCTGCCTGTCTGCCATCGGTCACGAGGGTGGCTGCTGGGAAGCTGGGGAGGTGATTTGCCCCGTCTGCCTGCTAACCTGCCAAATCCCCGCTCACTCCCATTTCTTAGCCCCTGCCCCTGGATTCTTTTACCTGGAATGCCCTCTTCCTGTCCAAATCACACCTATCCTTTAAAGCTCAGCTCAGGCCCCCATTCCTCCAGGAAGCCTTCCCTGGTCCTACTTGTATGCATGGGTTTTTCTCTTCTCCAAATGCCCACTGCCATCTACCCAGCACCATGAATTGGCATTGGACTGGCCTGATGTGCACTGTATTTCGTGGGCATTAGCTTTGGTTTCCCAAAGAGGCTAAGGCCCCTAGAAGATCAGGGACGGATCTTTAACTCCCACTCTTCCTCCGTGCCTGGGCACATGAACTCAACAATACCCGATACCCCATGCTTGCAAAGCTCAATGAGCCAATGGATGGAGCTGGTACTCTGCCATTTACCTGAAGGTGTGAGTTACCATGGGCACCCCCACCCACTGCAGGTGCTTCTAGAAGGATCGTGGGAAACCACAGGCCCTGGAGGTTCTGGGGGCTGGGGGTAGACACTTCTAGGCTTTGTTAAAGCTCAGTGCTCTCAACTGTTGGAGAGATCTTTTGGGAAAAGAAAATAGCAGTGGACACTCCAGCCTGGGCCGCTGTGAAGTTTGAGGGAGGGGCTGGCGGATGCAGGGCTTGGTCTTGGTGGAGGAGGTTGCAGGAGGTGGTTCGATCGGGGGCTCTGGTGAGGCCCATATGGAGGAGCTGGTGAGCTTCACCCAAGTCCATACATAAGCCCCCTCCTGAGCCACTCCTCTGGGAGGCACCCTTAAGTGCGCACAGACAATAGATACACCTGGCACACATACCCTCCCAACACACACACACCAGGCACACACACCAATGCGAGCGCCGGAAGGTCGAGGAAGCCACGTGGCTCTGCACACACAGGCACACCCGGAGCACCTCCACATCCCGCGGCGGGCCCCATTCTCAAGGCAGGCCCAGACACATTTGCATACTGCTTTTAGGTGGGCGACGTGAGGAGCCTTCAGACCAGAAAGCAGGGGCGGCGCCACTGTGGGGGCCCGGGCCAGCGCTCCCTCCTCACAAAGGCCAGGATCCCCAGTGACTCAGCCCCAGAAGGGCACTCGGCGGTGCCATGCCGCCTAAGGCTCCAGCGGGTGGGATGGAGGCCGGTGGAGAGCCCGGATTCCTCCCGGCGCAATAGGGCGCCCGCCGCGCTTGGGGCAGGCCGTGCGACTGTCGGGGGCGAGGACTGCCGCCCGGCGCCCAGAGCCGGAGTCCCCCCTGCCGTCCCCCCATCGCTCCTTCCCTCGCTGAAGCACCACCAGCACCAAATGGCAAAGCGCCGCTCCCCGCGCAGGGAGAGATGCGCCGCGGCCTGCGGGACGGGCTCGGCCGCCTCGCCCCCACCGCGCCCGAGCGAGCGGGCGGTGGCCGGGGCGCTGGGGGGCCCCGCCGGGCCCGGCCCGCGCCGCCCCTCCCTCCGCCCGCGCCGGTCCCCGGCCTGGGCATGCGCGCCGCGGCCTCCCTCCCGGTGAAGGTCAGCCCGGGGCCCAGCTGCAGGACTCCACGGCGGCCGGGGAGGCGGCGGAGGGAGGAGGGATGCGGGGAAGAGACTTAACTCCTTCCCTGCGGGAAGATGGCCACCCCAGCCGCAGTCCCGCCCGCCGGCCCTCGGCGAAGGTCCCACCACCGGGACCCGCTCGGGGGACGCGGCAGGAGGAGCAGGAGAGCGGGGAACCGGGAAGAAGGGGCTGGAAGGAGAGAAGGGGGCTGGCGAGGGGAGAGGGAGGAAGGGAAGGGAGGAACAAAGGAAGCGAGACGAGGGAGAACGGATTGCTTGGGAGAGAGCTTTTTCCTCTGCCCCCTTTTCCCTACACCCCGGCAATAAAGCTTTCCTTAGGGGAATGCGATCACCCTCACTGATTGGGGCGGCCTGTGTGAGTGTGTGTGTGTGTGTGAGAGAGAGAGACAGAGAGAGAGAGGGAGAGGGAGAGGAGAGGAAGAGAGAACGCAAGAGGAGAGAGAGAGAGAGAGACCGAGACCACTTGGCGCTGGGGACCACAAAGCCACAAAGCCTGGTTTCTGTGTTCTGGCCATCCCTAAACCAGGCCCCCACTTTCCACCATCCAACCTACCTGCCAGCTAGGACTAAGCCCCAACCCCCGGGGGAACTCAGGCCCAGTCCCAGAGACAGGAGGAGAGGGGTCCTTACTTCAACCCCCGCCTGTGGTGAGGGTCAGCAGAGGGGAGCTGGGAAGGCCAGGCCAGGGGCATCAGGCACCTTCCTCCTCCTCCTCCTGGCTGCCCGCACACTGCTCCCAGGCCAGAGCAGCTGGGTGCCTCCCTGTTTGTGTTGGGATGTTTCTGTGCCCCCGATGCTTTCTGCTGCTATCAGGGGGGCTGTCTCTCTGTGTGACTTTTTCTGTGTCCCTTTTGCAAACGTACATGAAAGAGACAAATGCAATAGAAAGAAGCAAAAAACAAAGAAAAAGTAGGACACCGAAATAGTGGTGTGACCTTGGGCAAGTCGCTGTACCTCCCTGTCCCTCCCAGTCCCTCAGGAGTGAAAGGAGAGGCTTCAGTCAGAGCATCCCTAGGGCCCTTCCAGCTCTGAAATCCAAGGATTTCCTAAGACAGAGGCAGGAACCAAGGCAGACTGGGAGGAAGGAGGGGGACAGAGGGAGGGAGCAGAGAGCAGACTCGAACCCAGTGAGTGAGGGCTGCTCACCAGGAGTGAGGCCAGGTCCAGCTCAGCATGCCCTCCTCTATGGGGCCCTCAGGGACGGCCCTCCCACTTGCTCCTTCTGTCCTCTGCTCAGAGTAGCTCTCTCTGGGTGGCTCTGCCCCCTGTAACGCACACCTGCTGAGCCCTCAGCCCTACACCTTTAACACGCAGCCAGCAGGGAGAGGCCTTACCTCGGGGTCCCCAGCGTCCTGTGCGGTGGGCAGGTGCATGCGAAGGTTAGTGGAATAAATGAGGCCTCCTTCCTCTCTTTGCCTGTGTGGGATTCCCAGTCTAATGGGATGCTCCTTGACACCCCTCCCACCACACACAACACAATGAACCCCTGGTGGCAGGAGGAGAGCCGGCCGCTGGGCTCTGAGCATCCCACTGGCCCACAGGGAAGGCACATTTTGGATTCACAGCAGGATTTTTCTTATCCCCCCATGGAGACCATTAATGAAGTGGTCGCTTGTAGCAGGTCACATACCCTATAAAAGTGCACCACACAGGCCTGGTCCCCATTTCTGCAAGGACAGCGCTGAGCTGTGAGGCGGTGTTTACGTGGGATGCTGAGGGGTGCTATAACCTCTCCCCCACCTTCCAGGGAGTGGCTCCCCTGGTGGGCAACAGGGCCACATCCAGGGACCCTGAGTTGGGCAGTCCCTCACTTGCTGGCTGTGCGGCCCCTGGAGGGAGGGGTCACCCAGAAACATCCTTGTTCTCCTCTCCTCTCCCTCTGGATCAACACCTGGCACGTCTGGCCAGATTCGGCAGCTTAGATGTGGCTGAAACCCAGGGCAAAGACAAGGGGAACACAGGCCCTCAGCACTCAGGGCGGTTGAGACTCCAAATAGTACCTAGTCTTTCCCTCTCCTCCTCTCAGGTGCGTGGGAGCCATCTCTGGCTCCACCGGCCTTTTGGTCAATAGGCAGCCAGGGCTGGGAAGCCCACCCATCCTTACAATATCCCCTGGTCCTGCGAAGGCCCCAGTCCCGCCCTGCCCCTGCCATGTCCCAAATGCCTGAGGCGCCAGGGGAGTCACCCAGTGTACCCAGACATCCTACCCACCTCCCCATCTCTCTACAGATGCTGGCTGTATCCAGATGTTGGGTACCCTGCTCCCTGGCAGATCTGGGGGGCAGCCTTGTGGCTTCTGGTGGACTTGGGGTCTGCTCATGTCGGGCTGTGTGGCCCTGGGAATGCCGCATCCTCCCTGGAGCTCTGTCTACATCTGTGACACGAGGGCGCTGCTGCCGCCCCTCCAACCTCCACCTCCAGAAATGCTGGCAAGGCCTGCAGTGCTGCCCGCCTCACTGGGGCTCCGGGCCAGGGCCCCACCTTTCCCACCCTGCCTGCTGTTGGGAGGCTTTTGGCCACCCTGCTAGCTGTCCCCACATGTGCCCTGTGCTCCCCAGGCCCCAATCCTCTTCTTTCTTGGTGAGGGGAGCCCCATCTCTGCACCTCCAATTCTCCTCTCTATCTTTTGCAGCCAACAGCTGCCTTTGACAGTGTCAGGACAATTCTGGTGGCCTAGCGTCCTGCCCCTTACCTCAGGGAGCTTCTGAGGACTCGGGAGGCAGGAACCGGCCTCAGCTACTGCTCTGACCAGGTGCTCAGGGGGATTCCTGCCAACCACTGCATTCTGAGGTCTGGGTGTCTCCAGAGTGAAGAGAACTGAATAGTGAGAAAAAGTCCATCTGCATTTCCCTAAACACATTTTTGAGAATATGAAATCAAACGGTAGTGGGCAGTGGGCTGTGTAAATAAAACCCCCGTGGAAGTGCTGTGTGGACTTGCCGCCTGGCTGTCCTTGCAGGTCTGACGCTGTACCTTCCACTCTGCACCCATGGGGCCAGAGGAGCCCTCGACCTGCCATTGGCCTTGAGGGCACCAGGTTCAATATCATGCTGCCTTTATCTCTGACTGCATCAGTTACCACAGAAAGCCCCAGACCCCCTCACCTCCTGCTCTTCGAGCCCTATAAGGCCCTAGACCCCTCTGCCATTGCCATCTCTCCCTAACCCCTGACACCCTGCTACTGTGTGCTCTGTCCTAAGGAACATTTCCTGTAGGGAATGGGACTACAGGTACCCACCATGCCCAGCTAATTTTTTGTATTTTAGTAGAGACGGGGTTTCACCGTGTTGCTCAGGCTGGTCTCGAACTCCTGACCTTAGGCAGTCCGCCTGCCTTGGCCTCCCAAAGTGTTAGGATTACAGGCATGAGCCACTGCGCCTGGCCTTTTTTCCCCCCCAAAAACAGAGTCTAGCTCTGTCACCCAGGCAGTGCGATTTCAGCTCACTGCAACCTCTGCCTCCTAGGTTCAAGCGATTCTTGTGCCTCAGCCTCCTGAATAGCTGGGACCACAGGCGCACACCACCATGCCTAGCTACTTTTTGTATTTTTAGTAGAGACAGGGTTTCACCATGTTGGCCAGGCTGGTCTCGAACTCCTGACCTCAGGTGCTCCACCCACCTTGGCCTCCTGAAGTGCTGGGATTACAGGCGTGAGCCACCATGCCCGGTCCCCCGCATTTACTCTTGACTCTCTTAAGAGGTAAATCCAGCTTCACCAACACTTCCGCTGAAACTGTGCACCTGAATGTGGCCAGAGAAAGACACACAGCTGCCTTCACCCCCGCCCCTTGTCTCATTGTGGATTCGGCATGAGCTTGGCTGGCCTCACACTGCCAGGCGCATCCATGCCCGCTCCCACACCCCGACAGGAGTTTTTCACATCTCCCTCCTCTGACCTCCAACCTCTCCTCCACCTTCTTCACTCCCAGCTCATGCCCCTGTTTTCCTCCTTCACTGAGAAAAGAGAAGCTTCTGAAGAACTTCCAGAGCCTTCCACCACACCCTCCACCTGCCAGCAGCTGATCCCGTTCCTCCAGATGAGCTACCTGTGCTCCTGACTACAGCCTCCATGTGCCAGCTCCGTCTCTCCTCCATAACAAGGGCCCCGCTCCAGCAGTTCTCTCCCACACTATCATTTCATCAGCGTTCCCCTCTCCCCTGGAGTTCCCCCAGCAGCATGCACAAGTGCTGTTAGGTTCCCATTGAAAACAAGCACTCTTCTTTCATTTTGTATTATGTTTTTAAAAATAGAGGTGAGGTCTCACTATGTTGCCCAGGCTGGTCTCAAACTCCTGGGCTCAAGTGATCCTCCCACCTCAGCCTCCCAAAGTGCTGGCATTATGGGCGTGAACTCCTGCACTCGGCCTCCTGAAACAAGCTCTCTCAACCCTACTTACCCTACAGGCCGCTGCCCAGTAGGGATAAAAGTTCTCAAAAGAGCTGTCTCATTTGCACTCTTCAGTTCTCCCTGAATCCCAACCCTGGTGGATGCAGCTCCTGCTGCTCCACTGAAATGTTCCTGCCGGGCCACTGGTAGCCTCCACACTGGCAAAAACCGCAGTGAGTTCTCTCTCTCTCTCTTTTTTTTTTTTTTAGGCGGAGTCTCGCTCTGTCATTCAGTCTGGAGTGCAGTGGTGTGATCTCAGCTCACTGTAACCTCCCCCTCCTGGGTTCAAGCAATTCTCCTGCCTCAGCCTCCTGAGTAGCTGGGACTACGGGTGAGCACCACTGTGCCTGGGTAATTTTTGTATATTTGGTAGAGACGGGTTTCACCATGTTGGCCAGGCTGGTCTTGAACTCCTGAACTTGTGATCCACCCGCCTCAGTCCCCCAGAGTGCTGGGATTACAGGCATGAGCCACCCCACCCAGCCTGCCACCATCAGTTCTTAACCCACCGTAGCATTCCACACACTGTGCTTTTCCAACACTTCCTCCTGTGGGGGAGGACACGTCCCTCTCTTGGCTGACCTCCTGCGTCCCAGGCGGCTCCTTCCCAGTCCCCTGGGACCATCCAGCTCTTCTCCTCCCCTCTCCATGCAGGAGCACCAGGACTCAGGCCTGGGTCCTCCACACCTCTCCCCGCTCACTTCCTGGGAGACCTCGTCCCCTGCGCAGCGTCATCACATTCACAGCACCGCCTATGTGTTGGCAGCACCCAGTTCCCTCCAGCTCTGTCCTCTCTCCCAATCCGTGGACACATCTATCCAATCACCTGGTCGGCACCTCCGCCTGGGTCTTCAGTGGACAGCTCAGACGTGCTCTGTCCAGAATAAGTTCCTGCTCTTCTGCCTCAAACCGCACATTCCACCCACAGTCTTCTCCCTCCTTCCAGCTGCCCAGGATCACACCCTGGAACACCCCAGATGCTTACCTTTCCCTCACACCCCACATCCACTCTGAGGGCACATCTGTTGGCTATGGACCCAGCAGCCCAATGCTTCTCACCTCTCCCTGGATGCTGCCCGAGCTCCAGATCACAACTACTGGGTAGCTTGCTTCCAGCCTTGCCCTGACGGTCTGTTCTCAACATGGCAACGGGTCCTTTAAAAAAGGAGTCAAGGTGGGGCCTGGTGGCTCACGCCTGTAATCCCAGCACTTTGGGAGGCCGAGGCTGGTGGATCACTTGAGGTCAGGAGTTTGAGAGCAGCCTGGCCAACTCGGCAAAACTCCATCTCTACTAAAAATACAAAAATTAGCTGGGCATGGTGGCGGGCACCTGGTGGTCCCAGCTACTTGGGAGGCTTAGGCAGGAGAATTGCTTGAACATGGGAGGCAGAGCTTACAGTGAGCCAAGATCGTGCCACTGCACTCTAGCCTAGGTGACAGAGTGAGAGTCTGTCTAATAATAATGTAAGCTCCAAAAAGGCAGGGGCACTCTGTTGTGTGTGTGTGTGTGTGTGTGTGTGTGTGTTTGTGTGTGTGTGTGTGTGTGTGTGTGTTTCTAAAGGAGGCAGGGCTTTTTATCTGTTTTCTTTGCTGCTAAATCCCAAGTATCTGGCACATGGCAGAGTCTCCAACATGTGATGGGTGGAGGTGAAGAGAGCGCACCCCGAGCCCATTCAGGAATTCAGCATGGATTTCCAAATGCCAGCTGAGGTTACAACCTGAGACTTGTTTTTTTTTGTTGTTGTTGTTTGTTTTTTGAGACGGAGTTTCGCTCTTGTCGCCCAGGCTGGAGTGCAATGGCACAATCTCAGTTCACTGCAGCCTCTGCCTCCTCGATTCAAGCGATTCTCCTGCCTCAGCCTCCTGAGCAGCTGGGATCACAGGCATGCACCACCACGCCCAGCTAATTTTTTGTGTTTTAGTAGAGACGGGGTTTCACCATGTTGGCCAGGCTGGTTTGGAACTCCTGACCTCAGGTGATCCGTCCGCCTCGGGCTCCTAAAGTGCTGGGATTACAGGCGTGAGCCACCGTGCCTGGCCAAGACTTGTTATCATAGGATTAATTACATCAGCTTAGATTTGTATAGGACTTTACCACTGACCAAGCACTTCCACACACATAACCTGTCTAATCCCAACAGATAACCTTATCAGGTTCCTGGCAGAGTCCCCATTCTAAAGATAATGAAAATGAGGCTCTAAGAAGTGTGTGACTTGCCAAAAGTCACCGTGCTATCACAGGGTGGGGCTAGGATTGTAAATCAGGTTTCCTGCCCTCAAGGTCTCCGGGTTTTCTTCTTCACCCCAAGCTGCCTCCCCAGTGTCCCAGTGCTAAAGCTTGCCTGCTGGGGGTAGTGACAGACTTGCCAACACACGCACGCCACCTTCCCCAGACACCTGCCTTTTAAAGAAGGAAATCAAGGTCCCTGGAAGCCCGTAGAGCTAAGCTGAATCACCCTTAATCATCCTTTTAAACACACTCCTTAAAACCTCAAGCTGATTGTTCCAAACGTTGGGAATATAAATTCTAGAAAATTTGCTACCACCAAGGTGTCTGAAATCAATTTCAATGCATTTGAGAAGGTTCCCTTTGTTACTGTGTAAAAATTACTTTTTAGCCAAAAACAAGAAAAAATGAAAAATGAATCCTAGTTAAACTGGGAACAAGCCCCTGGTACCTGTGGCTTCTCCGGTCCTCACAACCAAGCGTAACTCCTGTGCAAAGTACACGCTGAGATCCCATGGCGACACGCCTCCCCGCCCCTCCCTGGCCCTCAGTCGGCTATCCTTTGGGAATGTGTGGTTACCCCGACACAGCCAAGCGGTCCCCTGGGACAGCCCCCTATCACCTTGCCCTGCCTTCCTGGTGCCACTTGGTGCTGGGTTTGGAGAACTTGGAGGGTCCACCTGGCCCTGAAGTTGGGTAGGAGAGCGATGAGAACAGCAGCAGGCTCTGTCTGTGCCAAGCGGACCGCTGACTTCTTGGAGAACCAGGCAAGAGTATGTGGGATGGGGAAGAGCTGGGGCCTGCGAGCCTTGTCCAAGGACTTCACAGTAAGCTCGGCATCTCGCTGTCCCCACACAGCACACTGGTAACTCAGCAGACTTTACTCATGGCTACAGTGGCACCAAAAAGCCTCATGAAGACTCACCACGGGGCGGGCAATGGGGAGGCGGCAGATGTTGGGGCCTGCTCTCTGCAAACCCTTGTAACTAAGGCTGGCGTGCTCCCTACCCCTGCCTGAACCCACTGCCCCGGGCGGGGCCCAGGCTCCAAGGTGTGATGGCTCTTAGCCTGGATTCCAGGACAGGGTTTCTCCAGTTGGCACCGCTGACATCTCAGCTGGCCGATGCTTTATTGAGGGGCTGTCTTGTGCGCTGTGTGAAGTTAGGAGCACTCCAGCCTCTATCCTCTACCCAGTGCGGCAAATAAAATATCTCCAGACACTGACTCTTGTTCCTGGAGGGTGAAATTGCCCCAGGGTTGAGAACCACAGGTCTTGAGTCAATTGGTTCTGGGTTCAAAGCCCACCCAGCCACTGAGTGACCATAACCCTGATCGTGTTACCTGACCTCTCTGAGCCTCATATTCCCCATGTTAAAAAAGGGAATCCCTCACGTGATACCTGGTGGATGCAAGGATTAAAACGTGGTTGAGCGTGTGCAGAATGCAGCACAGTGCCTGGCACAGGGTCAACACTTAACGAGCGGCAGCTGTTAGCATCAGCTTCCCGATGGGCCTGCCTGCCTGTCCCGAAGCCTGGATTCCCTGTGGCCTCGGCTGACCGCCTTATCTCCTGGACCCGGATGATCCTGCTGCCAACCAACCCCCAGCTAGGGTGGGATGCAATGGAACCTTGGGGCTCTCAGAGCCCTTCAGTGGTAGGGTCATCACAAATGCCATGGTGGGTGCAGGCCAGGGCCAAGCTGCTGCTCTTAGAAGCCAGCCAGGTGATCACTCAGAGTGGCTAATTACGGTGGCTCTGGGAGCCCCATGGGAAGTGTGGGGGCTACTCAAACCACTGGAAGCTTTCTTGGGCAGAGAGCAGCCACAAGTGGTGTTAGCATGCAGAGCAGGGGGTCATGCCGTGGGAAGCCTATGGCCCCACAACTGAGCTGTGGGGGCTGAGATCGGGCTGCGGGACAGAAGGATGACATTCCGAAGCCACTACACGTAGCACAGCCACTGCACTGAAACCTTTGAGACAGGGTCTTGCTCTGTCGTCTAGACTGGAGTGCGGTGGTGTGATCACAGCTCACTGCAGCCTGCACCTCCTGGGCTCAAGCTATATCACAGCCTCCTGAGTAGCTAGGATTACAACCACATGCCACACACCCGGCTAGTTTTTAAATTTTTTGCAGAGACAAGGTCTTGCTATGTTGCCCAGGCTAATCTCAAATTCAAGGAATCCTCTCACCTCAGCCACTCAGAGTGCTGGGATTACAGGTGTGAGCCACCATGCCCAACCTTTGGACTTAAACCTAAAAAGACTCTGTAAGTCCAGTGGTTGGTCTAGAAAAGCTGAGGTTTGGGAACTGCTGATAATGGCATCCAAGGCAAAGCAGGGCCCCCTCCCACCCTGAGCACTCCTCTGCCTTCCTTCTGTCCTCTTTCTGTGTTAGTGAGCACCTCCTTTGGGGCGGCTGCTGGGAAGTGCTGCCTATTTACACACATGGCATGGCCTCTGCCCTTGTGACCTGGTGGTCACTGAGAAAGACAAGATGGGTAAAGGGCTTTGTGCCAGGTGTCCTCAAGGGAGCAGGGAGGAAAGGCCCCGAACAAGGTGGAGCAGGGCTACCCGAACAGGTCTCTCAGAGTAGCGACGCCAGGCAGAACCCTGAGCACAGCCAGGGAAAGCTCCAGCTGGGCGGGATGCCCAAGGCTGGTATGGGGTGCTGTGGGTGTGAGGGGCCCTGCTTCCTTGGGCACCTCTGTGAAGGACAGGGGAGAGGCACCCAAGACCTGTGCTTTATCTTGGTGAGAGTCATGAATAGTTGAAAGGGCAGGACAGGGGCCCTGTAGAGCCCAGTCAGCTAAAACTAGTAGCAGGGAAGCCAGCACACGCAGCTCTTACTGTGAGCAGCACTGTTTGTTGTAAGCTCAACTGATGTTCACAGTCACCCTACCCTACGAGTACAATCTGTAACCGACCTTACACGTGGGGAAACTGAGGCCCAAGGAGGCAAAATGGCCGGTGCAAGGTCGCAGAGCTAGCAGGGGTGGAGCTGGGATTTTCATTCGGGTGGCCTGGGTGTCGTCTAGATCCCAGCCCAGAGGCTGCAGGCAGACTTGATGGGAGGAAGTGGAACGTCCCAGACATTCCTGCTAAATGGATGATTTTTAAAATAAAAAAATGCCAGGGAGTGTTCTGAGGGATTGAAATCAAGGCTGAAGCTGTAACCACAACTTCAAACCTGGGAGGCTGGGGAGGGAGAGGCAGGATGTCCACGTGTCCACCAAGGGCCATCCTCACTAGCCTCAAGCCCCGTCTTTGCTCCCGCGGGTTCCACCTTAGAGAACGTCCTCTTACCCCTCCAAAGCTCAACCCTGCCTAGCTACCTCACCATATCCTGCAAGCCAGCCCACTCCCTCAGCCCAACTCCAGGGTCTGGCCATTTTCCATGCTGTTATTATGAACATCCTCTTCTTTCTCGGCCCTCATATTTAATCCACAGGCAAGTTGTATTGGTTTCGCCACTATCTGATCTCTCAAGCCCCCGGTCTCTGCATTTTTCCTGCCACCACCCCGGGCCAGGCCAGCACCATCTTTCTTCTGCACTGATTGTCCCATCTCTCCATCCTGTCTCTCTACAGCGTGGCCAGAGTGATCTTTTAAAAAATGCAATGAGGACCACAGTCCATCCTTGCTTAAGATCTGACAATGGTTTCACTGCACTGGCAGCATCCAGATTCCTTACCAGGGCTCACAGGGCTGGCCCCACCTGTGGGCCCCTTCAGCTCCACCAGTTCCTATCTGGTCCTCAAACTCACTGAGTTCCTGCCCACCTCAGGACCTCTGCACCTGCCATCTCTTGACCTGGAATGACCAGCACTGGGTCTGAAAGTCAGGTTCTTGAAGACAGGATTTTTTCTTTTTTTTTTTTTTGAGACAGAGTCTCACTCTATTGCCCAGGCTGGAGTGCAGTGGTGCAATCTTGGCTCGCTGCAACTTCTACCGCCCCATTTCAAGCGATTCTCTTGCCTCAGCATCCCAAGTAGCTGAGATTACAGGTGCCCACCACCACACTCAGCCAAGTTTTGTATTTTTAGTAGACCTGGGGTTTCACCATGTTGGCTAGGATGGTCTCGAACTCCTGACTGCAAGATCTGCCTGCCTCAGCTTCCCAAAGTGCTGGGAGTACAGGGGTGAGCCACCGCGCCTAGCCTAAGTGAGAATTTTGCCCCTAAACAGAGAGGAGCTAATGTCAGCTCCTGCCTTGGAAGGTGCCCCAGGACATTAGTCGCTTTTAGCACAGGGTGTGGGAAGAGGAGAGCACCAGTGCAGGCCATTCTGGAGCCGAGGTGAGTGCTATGAAGATGGGCTCACGCAAGAGGCCACCAGGCTAGGCCTAGCCAGTGCCAGTAGGAACTGTGGGAGTTCCTCTGGAGAACAGAGGCAATCACCCCCTAAAGAGCTAACTCCTCAGCAGGCCCCCACTTTCTCCCTGACATGGAGGTGATGAGGTGATAGGTGGGATCTACAGAGTTCTGGGGAGCCCAGCAGAGCCGGGCCCAAGCCTAGTACAGAGCAGCAGCTGTGGTGGTGGCATTGGAGGTGGCAGTGGTGGGGGCTGACCACGGGGCCAGGCCGGGGACTGGCTGGGAAGGTGGCACACTGAATGCCCAGAGTAACCGCCAGAACAGCAGGGCTGGAGGCTGCTCTCTGGCTCTTCGTGGAGCCAGGTGGGGAACTGGTATTCCAGCAGCCCAGGGGCCCAAGGACTGGACAGTGGCAGGGAGTCGGCCTGTTCCTCGGGTCCTAGGCTCATCCTGGGGCTCCTGAAATGCATGGGCTGCATCTGTCTTGTTTCACACAGTACGGAGAAATATTGCTTGAATGAATGAGCAAATGTGTGAGGCAGTAGGCAGAGAGGGGGTAGCTTCCCAGCTCTACGGCTGATTCTAAAATAAGCCCCCGATCCCTCTTAGTGCTGTCACCCTCTCTACGCCACCACAACGCAAAGGTGGGCCTTTCTTTCCTGCCAACCTCGTCCTGTTGTTGCCGGAGCTGCCCTGTGCTCTGCACACAGCAGACCTTCCTCCTGTGTGGCTTGAGCTTGTAGTCCCAGTTACCCAGGAGGCTACCAGGAGGATCACTTGAGCCCAGGAGTTAGGACACTGAATAACTTTGTCACTTGGTATCCCCTTCATTTCACATAAAAGTCTAGGATTTTGAGCCCCATCAGCTCCCTCAGGCTCTAAGCATCTAGTGCTCATCTTCTAACTCCTCTGTAAGATCCATCTCCATATTCTGAAGGCACCTGTCACAGTCCCCCTGCTATAGGTTAAACTGTGTCCCCCAAAATTCATATGTTGCAGTCCTAACCCCTAATATCTCAGAATGTGACCTTATTTGGAGATAGGGTCCTACAGAGGTAATCAAGTTAAAATGAGGTCCTTAGGGTGAGCCCTCATCCAGCAGGACTGGTGTCCTTACAAGAAAAGGAAATTTGGGCACAGAGGTTTGCACAGAGAGATGATGATGTAGAGATAGAAAGAGAGGATGCCCAACTTCTAGCCCAGGAGAGGGGCCTGAGACAGATCCCTTCCTCACAGCCTTCAGAAGGAACCAACCCCGCTGACACCTTGATTTCAGACTTCCAGCCTCCCACACTGTGACCAGGAATCTCTGTTGTTTAAGATGCCAGGTCTATGGCGCTTTGTTGGGGTGGCCCTAGTGACCCAACACCCCTACAGCTCTGCCCTTCAGGACCCTCAGGGTGGCTGTCATGAAACCTGCTTGCCAGTCCACCCACCACCTGCGACTCCCCTCAGAACATCCTCTGGTTTGCCTGGAGCCACTGAAAGCAATGCCTCTGAGCAGGGTGCAAAGAACAGGGCAGAACCCGGGCCAGAAGGCCTGAGTTTGAGCCTTTCTTCCACCATCCATTGACAGGAGCATAAACTTGTCAAGTCACATTAACCTCTCTGATCTCAGTCTCTTCATCTTTAAAATGGGTATTAATCATCTTACCCCTCTCACTGGGTTATTGTGAATAGCAAAATAGTAATGATTTGCCATATGTGAACATTCTCTTTAAGTCACAGAGTACTGAATATAGTCGTCCTTGCCATTAATTTATCACTCTGGTAATCACGCATTGTACTATGGATTTGAATTGACCTTACTGTCAATTTAACCTTTCTTTTTTTGTTTTTTGAGATGGAGTCTCACTCTGTTGCCCAGGCTGGAGTGCAGTGGTGCAATCTCCGCTCACTGCAACCTCTGCCTCCTGGGTCCAAGCAATTCTCATGCCTCAGCCTCCCAAGAAGCTGGGATTACAGGCACGTGCCACCGTGCCCAGCTACGTTTTGTATTTTTAGTAAAGACAAAGTTTCACCATGTTGGCCAGGCTGGTCTTGAACTCCTGACCTCAGATGATCCACCCACCTCGGCTTCCCAAAGTTATGGGATTACAGGCATGAGCCACTGTGCCCAGCCAATTTTTTTTCTACTCTGTGCAAAACATGTCTCCCTATCCCCTACTTGTAAAGTTGCCTTGTTGTCTCAAGAGTGGACACTTAACGTTTATTCCTGTTAATATTCATCCTCTAAGAATTAGCCCATAATTCTTAGAAGGTGAATGTCGACAGCTTTTGAATATTAATTCTGTTATCCAAAATATTCACCGTCTTTTCCAGCTGTGTGTCATTCATAAATCCAGTGAGTGTGACCATCAATCTGCATCTAAATCTTTGCTGAATGTGTTCAGAAAGGGACCAGAAGCAAGACAAGGCCCTCTAGACTAATGTACACCTTCTGGGGCTTAGTCTTTCTTCAATTCTTAGCAAATTTGCCCAAATATAGTAGCATCCAGCCAGCAATGTGTTAGTGTGTCATGTCAGTAACTTAACATCAGCCACTGTGGGAGCATTATTATTATTATTATTATTATTTTTTGAGACAGGGTCTGGCTGTCACCTAGGCTGGAGTGCAGTGGTGTAATCATGGCTCACTGCAGCATGGACCTCCTGGGCTCAGGCCATCTTCCTGCCTCAGCCTCCTAAGTGGCTGAGACTATAGTTGCATGCCACCATGCCTGGCTAACTTTTCAAATTTTTTGAAAAATTGGGGTGTTGCTTTGTTGCCCAGGCTGGTCTTGAACTCTTGGCAGTAAGCAAGCCTCCCACAGTGGCCTCCCAAAGCGCTGGGATTACAGGCTTCAGCCACTGCACCCAGCTATTGGGAGTGTTTAGACTACAGGAACTGGCGAACGATACAAACCAGAGCTCTGCTCCCGCTCCCCATCCTGCCAAGAGCCAGTTGTTAAACATTTATCGGCACACCACTGCATCCAGCCCACGTTTATGTATCATACCCTAAGGATACAGGGAAACACGTTGTCAAACACCTCCAAATTAACACATAGAGTTTCATGGAGCTTAGCCTACAAAATGGTTCAACATGCATTATCCAATTTGGTTCTCTCCACACTCCAGGAAGCTGAAGGGATGACTATTACTACATCCATTTTAAAGACAGGAACACAAGGCATAGAGTTCTTTAAAGACTGACTCAGAGCTGGGGAGCGAGTTGGTGTCAAAAGCGAGGCTCAAACTCCTGTTTTTTGATCATAAGGTCCGCGTTCTTTTTGAGTCACTACCTGACTGCTCCCCCATTGGTTATCAAATGTACCCCAAAGTCCTCAGGGGTTAATACTCTGGGTTTAAGGCACAGACAAGTTGAGAGGGATCCTACAACAGCCCCCACCTTTCCCATTAGCAGCCGTCATGAGGATTTATGAGTGCTGCTTCTCAAACTGGGATTCGGATCTGTTCTAGCGGGAGGGTCCTCAGGTTTTTGAAAAGACTCCACATTTTGTTTATAATTTCATTGTTGACAAGAAACCAACTAAGGCGACAGCAGCCCAGGTGCAGTGGCTCAAGGCTGTAATTCCAGCACTCTGGGAGGCTGAGGTGAGCAGATTGCTTGAGCTCAGGAGTTTGAGATCAGACTGGGTAACATAGCAAGATTCCTCTCTACTAAAACTCAAAAATATTAGCCAGGTGTTGTGGTGCACACCTGTAGTTCCAGCTACTTGGGGCGCTGAGGTGGGAGGACTGCTTGAGTCTAGGAGGTTGAGGCTGCAGTGAGCCATGATCGCACCACTGCACTGCAGCCTGAGCAACGGAGCTGAGATCCTGTCTCATATACAAATCAGTAAACAAACAAATAAATAAGTGACAGCAATTCTAATGCAGTGTTTCTCAAACTTGGGCCCTGAGTTCTCAGTGAGAAATGCTGGTTTGTTTTCTGGGCTAGGGGGTAGAAGGGAGGGCAGGGGACGAGTGGCAGGCAAGGAAAGCTTAAGGTGGGCGCTGTGAGCTGGGCGGGGCACAGGTTTTGCTGAGCCCTCACTGTGTCCTAAACACTTAAACTTAGGCACCAACGTTAAAGATTGAGAGATTTTGCATAAAAGCCAGATTTCCAGAATCTGTTAAAGAATCTGTTAGAGAAACTTGGCAAGACCAGAGCACCTGTCCACTTAGAGACAATCAGGTGGAAGTAAGGAGGGGCTGTCCCTTTGCAGAGGGGCAAGAGCCCTCCGATTCGGCGTGTCTCCTCCCCATTCCGTTTTAAGGGTTGCAAACTCAAAGGACCCTAGGGACACAGGAATGAAAGTCGATGAGTGGAACAGGCTGTGTGTGAGATGATCAATGGCCTTTGACCTTGAGACTCAGTGCTGGGGGCAAAAGAGGAGGGGCTGGGTTGAAACCTTGAATAAAGCGGTGGCTGTCTTGTCCCTGTGAGGCCCCCTGAATTCTGGGCACAGCAAATGTCTGAGGGCTAAATGTAGTGGAGAGACCCCAGCTGGGATTCTTGCCTTGACTTCTGGGAAAGGTCCTTCATGCCCTGTGCCGCAGTTTCCTTATCTGGAGGGATGATGATTGTAACACTTACCTCATAGTGTTGTGGTTAGGATAAATTAAACCACGTAAAATTCTTTTTTTTTTTTTTTAATGTAGAGATGGGGTCTTGCTTTGTTGCTTAGGCTGGTCTTGAACTCCTGGCTTCAGGTGATCCTCCTGCCTTGGCCTCCCAAAGTGCTGAGATTACAGGCATGAACCACTGCGCCCAGGCTAAAATTCTTGAAATAGTTCTCAAAACCCACAACGAGCCCTCAGCTCTATAGGCTGCTATTACTCTGCCCCCAGCCACTTTACTCTTTCACTTCCTGCAGGTCACCGTGTTTGTAGCAGCTGCTCTTGAATCTCAGGTGGGGGCTGTGATGGTGGGTGGCAGGGGGAGACATCCCTGTCCACTGAATGGATACACATTCAAAAGTGTCTCAAAGACAGACTTTTTTTCTGAAGGAAGAAGCCTGGGTAAGATGCAAGTGAGGTGATGGTGAAGGGGGAGTTAGAGGGGAAACTGAGGCAGGAAAAGGCAAAAGCACAGTGCTGCTTCCTGCTGGGGAGTGGAGTGGAAGCTGTAGGCCTGAAGCTGGGGCTCAGTTTCCCCTGTATCTACTTAGGCCCCCACAGGGGGCACATTCCCACTCATGGGCACCTCCTTCAAGCCCACCCACCGTCGAGGTCCCTGCTGTGGATTCAGCTGCCGGCCTGCCCTGAGCCATCTCAGGGACCACAGGGCTCCATCCTGGACCCTGCTGGCTCACCTTTTTTTTCCAATTAAAAACTTTATGAAAGGCAAAGAAGACATGCCTCTCACACCTGTAGACTGCACCAGGCTGGATGGGAGCTGCAGGCTGGAACGATGGGCTAAAGCTAAGCTAGCTCCTGGTGGGGCTCACAGATATGGAACAGGAAAAACAGACTTCTGGGTGGTGGCCAGTGGTGTATGTGGGCAGCATGAATGGCAGGCTGGGACCTGTAGCCAAGGACGGCATCGGTGGCAATAGACGGTGCTCAGGGTCCACAGATAACGCCTGGAGCAGGGACAGCTCTCAACATCCCATCTGAAGCCTTATAGGGCAAGGGGCACCAGTGAACACAGGCATTGTGCAGGTCAGGCATCACCCTTGCTTCCATATAGAAGGTCATGATGTCCCATCCTACAGATGAGACATGTCACTCAGAAAACCGAGTACCCTTTCCCCATCTGCCTGGCTGGACAGGGAGAGCTCACCTAGCACAGGCCCAGGTAGCTCCAATGTGGGCCATAGCCTTGGGGCCTCTCCAGCGCTCCCCAGGGGGGCACAAGGGTGGTGAATATTTGAAGGGGCCAGAGCTGGAGTTTCCAGGAGGAGACGCAGGGTGTGTGGGAAAACTGCCTCCGAATGTTGAAACGCGGTGTCAGATGGCTTAGAGAGAGAAAGCGGTTTCTCCCTGCAACTCCAAAAGGCAAAACCATGGTCAGAGGGAGTGACACTCTCCACCAGAGGAGCAAGTGCAGAGGGAATGAGCATGGAGCACTCCTCCCACCACAGAGTTACAGGAGCTGCCGGGCACGGGGCACGGGGCACGGGGCAGCTCAGGTGGCAGCAGGACACGGCTGGCAGGCAGTGAGGCCCACCCCCGCATCGTGGCGGTGTAGAGAGGGTGACGCTGACAGCACCAGGAGGGACCAGAGCCTCATTTCAGAATCAGCCATGGAGCTGGGAAGGTACCCCGTCTCTGCCCACTGCCTCACACATTTGCTCATTCATTCAAGAAATACTTCTCTGCACTGTGTGGAACAAGACAGATGCAGCCCATGCCTTGAAGGAGCCCTACAACTCAGTCTTAGACTCTCTGGTAGGTGCGGCAAGACATAAGACAGCAGGTGGGCTGGGGGCAAGACCCCCTGGAAGACGTGGAACATAAGTGGGGACTTCAAGGGTGAGGGCAATCAGCCAGGTGAGGGGAGCTGGGAAGGGTGTCGGAGGTGAAGGGAACAGCACGTGTGACGACCCTGAGTGAGGGCATAAGAATGAAGCCAAGAGGAAGTGGAAGGCTGAACAAATCGGATTTGTGTTTAGGAAGCTCATTCTGGCTGCTGTGCTGGGTTGGAGTCTGATGCAGGCAGGGGCAAGGCTGAGTATGTGGCACCCCGATAGGGGCAGAAGACAACCTCGTGTGGACTAGGGCAGTGACGTGGGAGTCAGAAGTGGATGGACTTGACGCTTATCTAGGAAATAAAATCAAATCAAAGGATGTGGCAGTTGTTTCAATGGAGAGATAAGAAAGGGGTGGACTTGAGCCTTGATGTCACTGTCCGGCAATGTGGCCCGTCCACCCCACTGCTGACGGGGCCCTACTCTCTCGTCTTTACGTGTTCACAAGGAAACATCTACCCTACTCCCCAGGAGAGGAGATGCTGGAATGACCCGGGCGCTCACCCCACCCTTCTTCCCTGTGGGAGGAGGCTGTGTCCGATGAGGTGGTGAGGGCTGTGCCAGCCAGACAATCCCTCTCCCAGGTGGCTAGGGTGAGGTGCCGAAGGCAAGGCCGCTTTCCTGTGGCCAGTGCTGTGGCCTTTCTGGGCCAGTCTATTGCAGGACACAGATCATCTCCTGCTGTTCCCATGCCCAGGTAAGCAAACCCAGGTTAGGGAATAGGACCTGTCTCCTACACTTGGGCCTCAGGTGCAAGCCTCTCTTCAGTTCAGTTTCATGCCCTTAAGTTAACTGATGCCTGTGCCTGTTTTTCCACCGGTTCAGGACCTGTGGGGAAAGCCCAGGACTGGTCCCTCCTCATACCCAAACTCGCCCGTGGGGCCTGTGTGCTGAGGAAGCTCTTTATCAGGATATTCCCCCTACCTGGAGAATGTGACTCTGTACTTAATTTCCAACTTTAAATATACCTTCCTGCTGCCTGATATTTATCAGAAACATTGTAAATATCAACATACAGAGTATTTCCTGGCTGGGCTCCATGGCTCGTGCCTGTAATCCCAGCACTTTGGGAGGCCGAAGTGGGAGGATTGCTTGAGCCCAGGAGTTCCAGACCAGCCTAGGAAATGTAGTGAGACCTCATCTCTACTAAAATAAAAACAAAACGAACAAAAGCTAGGGGGCATTGTGGCTTGAGCTTGTAGTCCCAGTTGCTCAGGAGGCTGGAGCAGGATCACCTGAGCCCAGAAGTTACAGGCTACAGCGAGCCGTGATCACACTACTGCACTCCAGCCTGAGCGACAGTGTGAGACCCTGCCTCTTATGAAAGAGCAAGACAGAGAGTATTTCATGAAGGTGGTAATGCATTCCTCTAGTTGCTCTGAATGTTGTGTTTGGATTAAGCAATATTACCAATATGTTTATGGCCGGGCAGTACCGTGCTGGTCTTTGCCTTAGCCCTAGGAAGCCATTGTGACATTGCTGAGGACACTGTAACTTTGTCACTTGGTATCCCTTTCATTTCCTCATACAGGAGAGACATCCCTGGGGCTTGGGACCAGAAATCACAGTGATTTGAGCAAGTCGTTTGATTTGTATCTCATGCACAGTAGAAATCATATAACTGCTCGCTTCTCTGAGGGGATCGGGGTCTCCAGGCCTCACAGTTTGCATTTGGTGCAGTAACTGCATGCTTGGCGACATCATGCTCTCCCTCCTCTATCTCTTCCCTCAGTCTCAGCTTCCTCACTACATGTATCTTTGCACACCACCTGAAACCGAGGCGGAACATAAGAACCCCTCCCTGTGTCTGCCTCTCCTCCCTCCGGGCACCGTGTTCCTCATTCAGGGCATTTTCCCAGAATGCTCTTCAGTCTGGGAAAAAGGTTCACATGGGAGATGGTCCAGGTTTGTAAGTTCCAGTAGGAGGCCAGCGTGGGGCACACGCTCACGAGGCATGTTCTCAAATCCCTGGAAGTAAGCGTAGGGTGCCAAGAATCGGTGTCGCAGCTCGGAAAGTCAATAAACAGAACGTGCTCTCCCAAAAGGTGGGACTGGCTGAAGTGATCAGCCCTCCTCTGCGGTCCCTTATGAGTCACCAAGGATTCCCACATTCTCATTGGCAAGGAGCATGGTGAGGGGGGGCGGTGGACACAGCTATACTCCCTACAAGATGTCCCTCAGCCGAGTACCCGTCAGAAGCAGGCGGTGGCCTCAGCTTGGCCCCTCTGGTACAGCAATTCCAGATGGCTGGGAGTCCAGCCGCAGCTGAGGGAAGCCCACTCACCTCCAATGGGCAGCTCAGCCTCCTCCTGGTGACACCTCTAGCTCGTTACCTCCGCCACTTAATTCTCACTAATGATGCGCACTCACTTGCAATCACATCGCCAGCATGGGGTGAGGACGGACGCCTAGATACCAGCACCAGGGCATGTCACCATCCAAATGCCCTAGTGCCTGGCTGCCAAGAGCCTGCAACGCACACCGCCGGCTGCACGTTAACGTGACTCCAAAATAAAATGCCAAACCTCCCCCACCTTGTCGCTCTTGGAGCTGCGGCTTCTGACTCATGGCCAGGGCCACTCTGGGGCCGGGCGTCACTAGGATGGACCAACTGCAATCTTCACAGGCCTCTCCTGCCCTCCTCCCCTGTGCCCATCCTGCAGCGACCCTTCAGGAAAGGGTCTCAGTGCATGGCAAGTATTAGGAGGACTCTCCACGTGGGGGCCGCGTCAGGTGTACCCCCAGGGAGCTTAGCTGCCTCTCATCAGCCAGCCCCCTATTCAACCTGGCCTCTGCCCTCAGATACCCCAGAGCTGTAGAGTGCTTGGTTTCATATACTAGTTCACACATTTTATGAATTTCAGCTAAAAAAACAACCACCACAAACTGAGAAACCAGTCCCCAGGTGCTAGGGAGGTGCTGGGGTTGAGGGTGGGACCTTTGCTTGGAGCCTTTGACTTTTCTGCAGGTGGTAAGGGGCTTCAGGTGTGGGGCTGGGCATGCCGGCACCAGGCGTGTTTCCTCGGTGATGATGGCACCAGGTGACTGGCGCCTGCTGCCGCCCTGAGTGGCTTGGATCCCCTGGGCCAGCCCAGCTTCCCCAGCAGCCAGAGTCCTGCCCCATTTTTCCCTGGGCCTGGACCTCGCTGGAAGCGCAGCGGCATGGAGGAGTTTGGAGGGGAACAGCACTGTCCCTAGCCTTCAGAGCTGCCCGGCAGGAGGAGGAGTTCCTCTGCCCTCTTCTGAGGAAGGAGAAGCAGAGAACTCACTCTCATTCTGCCCACAGCCCCAGGCCTCCCCGAACGCCAGTGTCCTCAGAGCCATTTCTAACTGCACCTTTCCAGAACTTTCCTGATGTCTCCCTCCTCAGTGCCCCGAGGCCTGTGTGTTCTGCAGCACTTTCTGCCAGATTGCCAAGGCTGCTCTCCAAGGCAGCAGGCCCTGAGGACAAGGACTGGGCTCCAGGTGCCTTGAGGACCTGACAGCACCCATCCTATTGCCAGGTGATGCCTACCGGTGTGGCCAGCCAGGGTGACAACAGGTGGGGCTGGGCAGACAGAGCTCAGACCAGACCAGCTCTGACCTGTTTCCATGCCAGGTGGGGCTCTGGGGCAGGTGGCTTTTCTGCTCAGAGGCTCAAGTGTGTCCTTCTGGACAAGTGGGGACTGATGTGGGACCAGCAGACCATCTCCCTCTCACTCTTTGGGGAGGAGACTTAGGAGGGCCCTACAAGCAAGCAACGGCCCCCGAGTGCATCAGAGCTAGCGGTCTGCCTGGGCAGGGCAGGCCAGCTCCCACCGCAGGCTGTGCCATAGATGGCTGCCACCTCCCTCCTGCCGCAAGCAGAACCCTGCCTGGGGCCCTGCGGAGCTTTTAGAAGTTTGCAGAGCATGTCTAGGGATAGGTTTCTGAGCCTAAGTTGTGCCAAGGAATCAGCAGGTTCCTTCCAGCTCGCAGACAGCATGTGGTATGTGTGCATGTGAGCGTGTGCACGTATGTGCACGCTTCTGCATGTGCACAGTGAGAGGCGATGGGGTGTTGTTTGGGTGTCTGGCTGGGGAGGAAGTGGAGCACGCCAGAGCCCAGACCATGCTCACATGAACCCAACACTTGGTTTCAGGCTAGCTTTCCCTGGCTCAGAATGGCTTTGAGACACCAGGAGGTGAAAGGACACGCAGCAAAAGGGAAAGGACAAGAATGACAGGTGCCAGCCGGGGTGGGGAGAGGGACAGAGAGGCACTGCCATGGGCACTAAGGAGTCCAGCTGGGGGCAGAAATGCTAGGAGGGGCCACATGGTGGGGGCAGGGGCCGAGGGCTGGCCCCCTCTCCGTGGGGTCCCAGAGCTCCTGCTCCTGGGCGGGTCGGGGAGGAAGCACCTACCTGTACTGAAGTGGGTGGGTGCTGAAGACCTGGAGTCATAGATGGCAGGGTACTGCACCTGGAGAGTCATCCAGTGCCCCCTCGGTGCCTGGGCCCAGAGCCCACCGCGCCTGCAGCACCAAGGGCCATTTCTGAGGATCTGAAAGGAGAGGCCAGACCCTGAGCCCCAAGGCAGATTCAAGGAGGCCTCGGGAGGGTGGGAGGAAGCCAAACTCCCCGGAGCGGAGGTCTGCTGAAGAGACGGCACTGTGCAGAAAGGGGCTAGGATGGAGACAACCAGCACGGGCCAGCTGGGGCTGGGCTGGCATGAGGCAGGCTGTGGGTGGGAGCAGTGTGTGCGGGAGGCAGATGGAGACCGGCCCCAGGGTCCTGCAGGACAAAGAACTTGAAAGACAGAGCAGGGGCTCCAGGCAGACCCCAAGCCCTGACTGGAGTGGCCAGTTTTGGGGGCGTGGCCATGGGTGAGAGAGCTGGACATCGCAGGCAAGGCCGGAGGGCAGGTCAGGACGGTAACTGGGATGGCCCCGGAGCCCGGGAGCAGGACAGACTCTAGGGGTAGTAGCAGGCAGTCAGGCTGCTCCATGACCACAGGCTAGCCTACGCACCTCCCTGCTAGGCAGTCAGGCTGCTCCATGATAACCGGCTGGCCTCACACCTCCCTGCTAGTCCCTGCTAGTGCTGCCCTGTCCTGTCCTCCCAGATTGGTTCCCTTCTGGAAGAGCAGGAAGGCCTCCAGCTGGGGTCAGGACCCAACTTGTGAACTGAAGTCCCTGGACAGACAGTGCTGTAGGTGTGGGGGGTGGGTGACAGAGTGGGGCTCGAGACTGGCTCAGGGTCCAGTGATGCCGTGTGGGCAAAAGGGGCTGCTGCCCATGGGTCAACCCTGAGCAGGGTCGGGAGGAAAGGGGATGAGGAGGGAGGAGGCTGGAGACAGGGAGTGCTGCGGGTAGGGGAGCTGGTGGGGTCTGGGAGACAGAGCCGGAGGGGAGGGGTTACCAGGCCAGGGTTGGGGGGAGGTGCCCTGCAGGAAGGTAGGGGACAGAGGGACAACATGAATCAGAGAGGGGTATCCAGGGAAGACTGTGGCAAGTGGAGACAGGGAAGGTGCCAGGCAGGGGAATGATGGGAAGGTGCTAGGTAGGGGAAGGAGGGAGAGGGTGCCAAGCAGGGGAAGGAGGGTAGGTGCCAGACAGGGGGAGTAGGAAGCAGAGCATGCCAGGCAGGAGCAGGTTGGGAAAGTGCTCGGCAGGGGGGAGGTGACAGGCAATGGGAGGAGGTGGTGCCAGACAGGGGGAGGAGGGGAAGGTGCCAGGCAGGAGGGTGCCAGACGAGGGGAGGAGGGGGTGCAGGTGGAGGGAGGATAGGAAGGTACCGGAGAGGGAAGGAGGCGAAGATGCCAGGCAGAGCTGGGAGGAGGTGGTGTCACAGAGGGGCTGAATGGGAGTCTGCCAGTCAGACGGGGTGCAAGGAAGGGGTAGGAGGAAGAGGTACCAGGTTGGGGTGGGGGTGGAGGGAGGTGCCAGGCGGGAGGACGGAAAGTCAGGAGTGGGGGAGATACCTGGAAAGGAGGAGGGGAGGAAGATGCCAGGAAGGGAGAAGGGGATGCCAGGTAGGGAGGAGGGGAAGTGCCAGGTGAGGGGAAGGTGCCAGGCAGGAGAAGGAGGGGGCATGCCTGGCAGGGGGAGAAGGGGGATGCCAGGCAGGGAGGAGAAGGGATGCCAGGCAGGAGGAGGAGGGGGATGCCAGGCAGGGAGGAGAAGGGATGCCAGGCAGGAGGAGGAGGGGGATGCCAGGCAGGAGGAGGAGGGGGATGCCAGGCAGGGGGAGGAGGAGGATGCCAACAGAGGCGAGCGGATACTGCCAGGCAGGGAAGGCGGGGGCGCTGGCGCAGCGCGGCCGGGAGGCGCCTTCGCCAAGGGCCGTGGGGGCCGCGCGGCGCGGGTCGCTCACCTGCTCCCCCGGGACCCCGGCCCGGAGCGCGGCCGCCCGCTCCCCGCTCGGCGCTCGGCTCGGCCCGGCGCCTGCGCCGCTGCAGCCCGGAGCGGGGGAGGCGCAGGGAGCGTCTGCAAAGAGCGAGGAGCTTAATAATGAGTTAGGGACCGGAGCAGGAAGCGTCGCCCCATCCAGCCGTCGGTGTGCTCGCCAGCTCGGAGCCCCGCGGCGGACCCTGGCCAGACCCTTTGTGATCTTCAGCCTGTACACAGACGTGTCGTAGGTCTGCATGCATCTGCACGCCCACGAGTCACACACGCAGTCAGCATCCTGTGTGGCCGCAGACATCACCTACGCTAGGACCACACACGCACGTGCACGTGGGCGCGCACACAGGCACATACACAGGTGTGCTCACACACAGATTCAGTCAGATCATCCTATGCAGCTGTAGACATTACCCAGACGAGGTCCTGCACACCCATGTACATACTCTCCCACACCCTGGAAGGCTCTAGGTCCATCAAGCCTCAGGGCCATGTTCTCACTAAGGCTAATTTTTTCCATTTATGCCCTCAACACTTTGGAGAAGCCTCTTCCCAACTTCCAGCCAGTCAAGCCCAGCTCTGTCCATCCCATGGGCTCTTGCAGGGTCCTGCCTCAAACCACTAAGCTACCACAGTGCCCAGCACAGAGGGAGACCCCAGCCTATCTGCAGAATGAAGGAGCCCTAGAGAGCTCAGGCAAGGGTGGGGGAAGTGGGAGCACCTCCCTAAGCAGCCAGTGGGCAGGGGGCCTGCCAAGCATTTCAGGACACGTGGGCCTGGCTGGCCCCCAGTAGGAGGCAGGCAGGCAGCAGAGACCCACTGTCTGAGGCTAACGTCAAGGTCAGGTCCTTCCCCCTCAGGTTCCTGCTTCTGGGCCCCCAGATATTCAGCCACTCCCCAGCCCAGGCCACACCCGCAACACTAGGGGTATTTTGGGGTCTGGCTCTGCACTGCCTGGGTTTGTCTCTGTGATGGGTGGGCCTAAGGCAGAGGATGGAGCTTTTCCACTCTTTCCTTAATACCATCCTATCGTCCCTCCATCTGAAAATACTTAACGTTTTATTGTTTTAAATTGTTTATTTATTTATTTATTTATTTTGCTTTGAGACAGAGTCTCACTCTGTCACCCAGGCTGGAGTGTGGTGGCACAATCTTAGCTCACTGCAACCTCTGCCTCCCAGGTTCAAGGGATTCTCCTGCCTCAGCCTCCCGAGTAGCTGGGATTACAGGTGCACCCCACTACGCCTGGCTAATTTTTGTATTTTTAGTAGAGACGGGGTTTCACTATGTTGGTCAGGCTGGTCTCGAACTCCTGACCTCATGATCTGCCTGTCTTGGCCTCCCAAAGTGCTGAGATTACAGGCATGAGCCACCGTGCCTGGCCTGTTTAAAATTTTTAATTGTGATAAAATACACATGACGTAAAATTTACCATCTTAGCCATTTTGAAGTGTACAGTTAGGTATTTTAAAGTATATTCACGTTGTTGTACCACTAATCTCCAGAACTGGAGCGCTGTATCCATCAAATAACGCCCCATTCCCCCTTCCCATCCCAGGCAACCACGTTCTACTTTCTGTCCATAAATTTGACTACTCCACGTACCTCACAGAGTGCTTTTGTTTTGTGGCTGGCTTATTTCACTTCGCACAATGTCTTCAAGGTTCATCCACAATGTAACACGAGTCGTGATTTTCTTCCTTTTTAAGGCCAAATTGTATTCCACTGTGAGTACACACCCCTGTTGTTGTTTTAGAGATGGGATCTTATTCTGTCGCCCATGCTGGAGTGCAGTGGCATGATCTAGGCTCACTGCAGCTTCAAACACCTGTGCTAAAGCGATCGTCTTGCCTCAGCCTCCTAGGTAGCTGGGACTACAGGTGCACACCACCACACCGGCCTGGTTTTGTATTTTTTGTAGTGATGGGGTTTCGCCATGTTGCCCAGGCTGGTCTCCAACTCTTGAGCTCAGGCGATCGTGCGAGCCACCACACTGTTGTTTATCCATTCATTTGCTGTGGAACACCTGGGATGCTTCCATCATCGGGCTGTTGTGATTCGTGTTTTTACCCCCTTTTAAACCCCCTGACATCAAACAGAAAGGAATCTGCCCTTGGCTCAGTCCTGGGAGGATGGGCTCAGCCTCCCCCTGCCCCTTCCCCCAGCGCCTGTGTTTCCACCTTCAGGACCCTTCCCCCAGGCACTCTCACACCCCTGGCTACTCAGAGGACCCACTACAGACATTTTAACCAAATTTGCTTACTTAATGCCCTGCATCACAACTGATTTTTGTACCCGTTTTCGTGAAGTGGCCTGAGTCCATGCTAAGGAGTCCCTGCTGTCCTTCCGGTACATATCCCTTTGAACCAGGGGTTTTGGGAGGTGCAGTGCCTTATAACCCCAGGAAAAAACCTGGAGGCAGTGCTTGGACAGCAGGCGTGGCAGGGAAGGGACAGGTGGGGTGGGTACTTTGACGTAGGGAGGGCATTGTCCAATGAACTGGGAGAGGCTGAAAGCTTCTGAATGGTGGGTTTTGATGAGGCTCGAAAGGCTTCCAGGGACCCAGACCCTGGCGCCTGGAGGTCAGTGCTGGCTTCACTCCCTTGCGCTGTGGATAACCTGTGTAGAGGCCGTGTCTGCCCTCTCCTCACTGTCTGAATGGCCTTAATGCTGCCTTCCCCTCCCACCGTCACCAACTGTTAACTTCACAGAATAAGGGTGGAAAAGCTCTTCCAATGAAACAGGTAGCTAGTATCAAAAATGGGGAGGATGGTGAGGTGCCAGGGTCCTGACAGGGGGATTGACAGAGTGGGCCCAGAGGGAGAGCAGGCAGCCAGCACACAGTGGGGAGTAGATGGGCACGGGCAGCATCAGACAGACAGGCTGGCCCGAGGGGTGCGGGGCAGAGTGGCCAGATGGGCATTCGGCCCCCTCTGACCCTGACTCCACACTCCACAGCCTCCCTTTCTCCTCCTCTGGCCTGAAGCCTGGCTTGGGGCTAAGGTTATCAGGGAGAAGTCTCTGTGGTTCCCCGGGTGTCAGGGGAGGGACATAAGTTGCCGTGGCAGGCGTCTATGCCAACGCTCAACACCTGATTCCTAAATAACTGTTCCCTCATTTGTCTTTCCCTCTGAGCTGTGGTTCCATGAGGACAGGACTGGGGCCCATCAGCCTGAACACTATAGAGCCCAGCACAGCACCTGGCACAGAGTAGGAGGACGATTCCAAGCCATGGGCACACAGGGGCCGGTGGGAGTCCTGGGAGGGTGGGGTGCACTGGGATAGAGGCCAGGGAGACCAGGCAGTGGGTAGACTGGGCTGGAGTTAGGGGTCACATTCAGGCATTCAGTCATTCAGTCATTTATGAGCATCCAAGGCTGCTCACTGTGGCACCCCTTGTATAGCAAGAATTTGGAAACGGCCTGAATGGTCATCAACAGGTGTAAACAGGTGAGAGGATGAATTTATCATTCAGCGAATGCTATCAGACAATGAGGAAACTGTCCATATACTGATCTTAGAAAGATCTCAAAGATTTGCTAAGTGAGAAAAAGCAGGATGTACAAAGAGTGTGTAAAGCCTGCGTTCATATGTGAGGATGTGAGCCTGTGCCGTGTGAACTTGTGCATGCACACGTGTGAGTGTGTGTACGTGTGGTGTGCGTACACCCCTCCAGAAGGATGCGGAAGAAACTGGCCAGAGTGTTGCCTCCAATGAGGCTGGAGGAGGGTGTTGGAGGGAGACTGACTTTCACTGCATATTCTTTTGTACCTTTTTGAATTTCAAATATTTTACCTATTCAAAAAATAAGTGAACATTTACAAAAACCACCCATATCATCATGTAAACTTTCAATATATTCTGAGCACCTGCTACTTAAAATCAGACACCAAGCTATGTGCCTTTGACCACGAACCCACATCTGACCCTCTCTCTGCTCATTTTCTCGTTCATTGCACATTGTCCCCTCAAACCTTTTATTACCATGTGCCTCGGTAATAGGGGTGAGGATGAATGAGATGCCACTTGACCTATTGGGGGGTTAAGACTTGTAAGCAGCTGGCAACACCAGCTAGAAGGGGCCGGTGCCATCACAGAGGCCCGGCCAAATACCAGAGGAGAGAGAGTAGAATGGGGTGTGCCGGGGGCTGGGGGAGCAGCGCTTGGTGCCAGTGAGGGCACTGGTTTCAGTTTCACAGGATGAGGAGCGTTCTGTGGGTGGACGGTGGTGGCTGCACAGCACTGCCAATGTCTTCAATGCCCCTGATCTGTATACTTAAAATGGTGAGGATGGTAAATTGTATGTTATGTGTATTTTGCCAAGTTTTTAATGCTTTTTTTTGTCTTGTGTGTGTGTGTGTGTGTGTGTGGAGAATGAGGTCTCACTACATTGCCTAGGCAGGTCTTGAACTCCTGGGCTCAAGCTATCCTCCCGCCTCTGCCTCCCTAAGAGCTGGGATTACAGATGTGAGCCACTGTGCCCAGCTACCAAGTTTTTTAAAAAATTAAAAGTGAAGGATGGGCGCTGTGGCTCATGCTTGTAATCCCAACACTGTGGGAGGCCGAGGACGGTGGGTCACCTGAGGTCAGGCGTTTGAGACCAGTCTAGCCAACATGGCAAAACCCCGCCTCTACCAAAAATACAAAAATTAGTGGGGCTTGGTGGCGCATGCCTGTAATCACAGCTACTCGGGAGGTTGAGGCAAGACAATTGCTTGAATCCGGGAGTGAAGGTTGCAGTGAACCGAGATCATGCTGTTGCACTCCAGCCTGGGCAACAGTGTAAGACTCCGTCTCAAAAAAAAAAAAAAAACAGTGAAAACACCAGAAGAAGGACGAAGAACAGAAAGAAGTGTTTATTCACCCATCACCTGTTGGACTCTGTGGCAGGTGTTTGATCTTCCAGTGGCCCTGCAGGGTGGACATTATTACTCACATTTACAGACAACAGGACACAGAGCCCAGGGAGACCTAGTGATACGCCCGAGGCTGCACAACCAGCACGTGGCAGAGCTGGGATTCAAATCCACGTGTGTCAGACTTCTCCCTGCAACTGGCAGCCTCTGGGGAAGAGAGTGGGAGCTGGAGGGTGGGGGACATTTCACAGAAGAGACAGCCTTGGTGCTGAGTCTTGAGGGGACATTGAGTCACTACCGGTGGGCAAGAAGGGGAGGAAAGAGCCTGCCTTGAGAGGAGCAGCCCGAGCTGCCATCCCAGGCGCGACAGTGTATGGTGTGCCTGTGAACCCGCCAGCCTGCTGGGGTGGGAAACAAGGCCAGCAAGGGGCGCACCCGAGGCAGAGGCTCTGGGATGCTGCAGAGGTGTGGGCTTTGTCCTGGGCCATGGGGCACTGGCAGGCAAAGGGTCGCTCTTAACCCTTCTGGCTGCCACACTTCCTGGAGCTCCTGGGCTCTGCTTCCTGAAGACTTTCAGCACCTCCCTTTCCATTCCTGATGGTCCCTCAAATATCCCCACAGATCATGACAAAAATTCCAGAAAATTTGCTTGAGCCCAGGAGTTCGAGACTGTAGCAAGCTTTGGTCATGTTTCTGTGCTCCAGGCTGGACAACAGAGCAAGATCCTATTTAAAAAAAAATAAGAAAAAATGTTTAGAAATTGCTCTGAGGTTGAATCAGATTTATTTTTGATTTTCCTTTCTTAAGTAGTCCCCTCCACAATAGGATAAGCTTCCAGCCCCACAACCTGGACTTGCCCCTGGCTGAGCCAGATAGTAAGCTATGAGTTTTTTTGTTTTCCTGGATGCCTTTTACTTTTCCTAGAATTAATAATCAGCTATTTTAAAAAATGGACTTTATTTTTCAGAGCAGTTTTAGATTTACAGCAAAATCAAGCAGAAAGTGCAGAGATTTCCATAAACCGTCTGGCCCCATATAGGCACAGCCTCCCTAACAATCAACATCTCCCATCAGACTGGCTGGCCACAGCTGTCATCCTGGGGTCTCCCTTCACCATAGCCTTGGGGATTCCGTTCATCTCTCTTCTGCTCCTTTATTCATTTAGCAAATAAGCATTGAGTCCTCACTATATACCCAGCATTGTTACAGGCACTGGAATACACCACCAAACAAAATGAACCAAAGTTTCTGCCCGCTTGGAGCTTATCGTTAAATAGGAGAAATAGACAACAGTCAAGAAAAATGTGAGGTGCTCATTCCAGTCATGCAATTTTGAATATTTTCAGTATTCAAAAATCAACCAATGTAATCTACCATATTAACAGATGGAAGAAGAAAAATCACACCACATTGAGCAATGCAGGAAAAACATCTAACAAAATTCGGCAACTATTAATGATAAAAATGCTCAGAAAAATAGACGAAGAGGGAAACTTCCTCACCATGATAAAGACCATCTACAAAACACTTTGAGCTGATATCCCGCTTACCGGTGTGTGAAAGTGATCAGAATCAAAATGGAATCATGTGTGTTAAAAACCCTGACAAACAGAGCCGAGGAAGGCCACTGAGGGTGAATTCTAACCCACAAATGCCTGATAACAAGAACTATCACAAAAGACTCTGCAAAAACCACGACCTTGCACAAAGGCCATTGCAACCTTAGATACACACGAAATACTTCTGTGAGGGTATCCACTCGCCAGCTGCCTGTCCAGTCTCAGACTGGGGCCGCCCTTATTATTGATTCTTGTAGCCGAGGATAATTATCTCAAAACAATTATGTTAATTCTCCTCATTTTCCTTCAAAAACCTTAGTCTTCCTTAATTTCCCTGGATATACACGTAATTTACTCTTGTGTGCATATTCCCATTGCAAGGCTCTATTTCTAAACAAATATCATTTTTTTCAGGGAGTCTCCCTCTCTGTTTATTATTGAGGTTGACAAGTCAAAGACTGAATGCCTTCTCCCTAAAATTAAGGAAAGTCAAGGACGTCTACTTTCACCACTCTTCTTCAACATATTGCGGGAAGTTCTAGCTAGTGCAAGGCAAGAGAAGGAAATAAAAGTCATAGAGATAATAGAGAAGAAATAAAAGTGTCCCTACTTGTAGATGACATGATTGTCTACATAGAAAACACCAATAAGACTACAAAAAACCCCTTAGAACTAATCAACAGATTCAGCAAAGCCCCAGGATAGAAAAGGATAAAGGAGGCTGAGTGAGGTGGCTCATACCTACAAACCCAGCACTTTGGGAGGCTGAGGCGGGAGGTCATCTGAAGTCGGGAGTTAGAGACCAACCTGACTAATATGGTGAAATTCTGTCTCCACTAAAAATACCAAAATGAGCTGGGCATGGTGGCATGCACCTGTAGTCCCAGTTACTCAGGAGGCTGAGACAGGAGAATCACTTGAACCTGGGAGGCGGAGGTTGCAGTGAGCCAAGATTGCTCCATTGCACTCCAGCCTGGGCAACAGAAAGAGACTCTGCCTCCAAAAAATTAATTAATTAATATAAAAAATAAAACAAAATGACAAAAGATACAAAATTATTAATTATACTTCTGTATACTAACAATGACCAAGTAGATACTGAAATCAAAAATACAATAACTTTGACAATTGTCTAGTAAAATGGAAATACTTAGTGCAAATCTAACAAAACATGTACAGCACGTGTTTGCTGAAAACCACGCAACATTGATGACAGAAGTCAAGGAAAACCTAAATAAATGAGGAGACATAGCAAGTTGATGGGTTCGAAAATTCAACATAGGAAAGATATTAATTCTCCCAAAATTGATATACAGGTTTAATTCAATTCCTATCAAAGCCCAGCGAAAGTTTTTGTAGATAAAAAGAAGATTATTTTAAACATTTATATGGAAAGCAAAGAAACTAAAAAAACCTAAGGTATTTAAAAAATAGAAGAATCAAATGAGAAGAATGACTATACCCCATGTTAAGGCTTATTATGTAGCTAAAGAAATAAGACAATGTGGCATTGGCAGAGGGATGGATACATAGACCAATGGAACAGAACAGAGAACCCAGAAATAGACCCATGCAAATATGCCCAACTGATTTTTGACAAAGGTTTAAAGTAATTCAATAGAGGAAAGGTAGCCTTTCGATAAATGCTGTTGAAACAACCAGACATCCAAAAGCAAAAAAAAAAAAAAAAAAAAAGAACTCCACCTAACCTTCACACCTTATACAAAAATTAATTCAAAATGGATCACAGACATAAATGTAAAAGATTAAACTATAAAACTTGTAGGGCAGGCATGGTGGCTCATGCCTATAATCCCAGCACTTCGGGAGACTGAGGAGTTTGAGACCAGCGTGGGCAGCATAGTGAGACCACATCTCTACAAAGAAAAATTGGCCAGGGGCCATTGCCTGAACCTGTGGTCCTAGCTGCTTGGGAGGCTGAGGTGGAAGGATCCCTTGAGCCCACGAGTTCAAGGCTGCAGTGAGCTATGATCATGCCACTGCACTTCAGCCTGAGCAACAGAATGAGACCCTGTTGCAAAAAAACCAACTATGAAACTTTTAGAAAAAAATATAAGAGAAAATCTTTGGGATCTAGGTCTAAGGGCCAAGTGAAGAATTCTTAGACTTGACAGCAAATGTCCAATCCATAAAAGGAAAAACTGATAAATTGGATTTCATTAAAAAAAAAAAACTTGTGTTCTGTGAAGAATTTTGCTCTGTGACAGAGGGTGAAAATGAAAGCCACAGAATAGGAGAAAATATGTATAAACTACATATCAGACAAATGACTAGTATGTAGACTATAAAGAGGTTTTAAAACTCAGAGGTTAAAAAAAAACCCAAATAACTCAATTAGAAAATGAGCAAAAGACACATAAAGACCTTCACCAAATGGGATTTACAGATGGCAAATAAGCCCTTGAAAAGATGCTCGGCATCAGCAGCTGTTACACTACACACCTCTCGGAATGGCTAAAATAGAAACCCGTAACAACAGCAAAGGCTGGCGAGGATGTGGAGAAACTGAATCACTCAGACGTCGCTGGTGGGAATGCAAATTGGTACAGCACTCTGGAAAACAGTTTGGCAGTTTCTTATAAAACCAAACATGCACTTAACCCAGCAATTGCACTCTTGGGCATTTATCCCAGAGAAAGGAAAATTCATGTTCCCCCAAAATCTGCATACCAATGCTCAGAGCAGCTTTACTCCTAATAGCCAAAATTGGAAACAACTTAAACATCCCTCAATGGGTAGATGGTGAAACAAACTGTTGCACACTCACCCCACGATATACTCACTACTAAGTAATAAAAAGGAACAAAACACAACTACACAGGGGAACCCCCAAATAATTTCAAAATTATTTCAATTTTTTGAGTTATCTGAAAGTGTGAAAAAATCCATTTGAATGGAAAAAAAAAAAAGCCAATCTCAAAATGTTACATACTGAATCATTCCAGTTATGTAACACTCTTGAAATGGCAAAATTAGGGAGATGGAGACCCGGTTAACGCTTGCCAGGAGCTGAGGAGGGGACGGGACGGGGTGGGAAGGAAGTGGCTGTGACTATGAGAGGGCAGTCTAAGGAGCTCTCGTGGTGGTGGAAACGTCCGGAATCTTCACTTTCGTACCAGGCTGATAATGGCTCCCAAAAATATGTCCACATCCTAACACCCAGAACTTCTAAATGTTACTTTATCTGGAAAAAAGGTCTTTGGAGGTATAATTAACTTAAGGATGTGGAGAGAAGATTATCCTGGATTATCTGGGTGGGCTCTAAGTGCCATCACCAGTGTTGAGAGAGGATTTCACACACACACACACACACACACACACACACACACACACACACACACTCTGTGACCCACAGGAAAAAGTGATGGGAAGGCGGAGCATAGAAAGACAGATTAGATCAGCTGCCAGACGCTGGACAAGGAACGGTTCCCCTCGGAGCCTCTGCAGGAAGCACAACCCTGCCTATGCCTTGACCTCGAGCTTCTGACCTCCAGAACTGTGAGAGCATAGATTTGTCTTGTTTTCAGCCACCCAGTTTGTGGTAATTTGTTACAGCAGCCACAGGAAACCAACACAACTCTCTTCCTTGTGATATTATGCTATAGTTGTGCAAGATGTTACCACTGGGACACTGGGCAAAAGATACACATCTGTCTGCATTATTTCTTACAACTGCATGTGAATCTACAGTTATCCCCTCATAAAAAGTTTAATTGAAAAATAAAGCAAAGATGGGAGCTGAAAAGTTCAGTTTCGGGGGTGAACTCTTCAAACAGTAGGACTGGCAGGAGCAGTGCAAGTAGCAAAGCAAGTCTGTATCTGGGGAAATTGTTCGTTTTTGGTGTTTTTGGTTTTTTTGTTTTTTTTTAATTGCATATTAGGTTTTGGGGTACTTGTGGAGAACATGCAAGATTGTTGCATAGGTACCCACATGGCAGTGTGATTTGCTGCCTTCCTCCTGTTTTTGTTTTTAATAATAAAATCCTGTCAATTATTCCAAAGGACTCCATTCTTTTTTTTTTTTTTTTTGAGATGGAGTCTCGATCTCTCGCCCAGGCTGGAGTGCAGTGGCACGATCTTGGCTCACTGCAACCTCTGCCTCCCAGGATCAAGCAATTCTCCTGCCTCAGCCTCCCGAGTGGCTGCTGTGTGCCACCATACCTGGCTAATTTTTGTATTTTTAGTAGAGACAGGGTTTCACCATATTGGCCAGGCTGGTCTTGAACTTCTGACCTAAGGTGATCTGCCTACCTCGGTCTCCCAAAGTGCTGGGCTTACAGGCGTGAGCCACTGTGCCCGGCCAGGACTCCGTTCTTAAGAGGACAAATTGGTAGCCTCCTTGTGAAGGAGTGACACAAAGTTAGCATCAGCCTACCTCCAGCGGGCTGGCTGGTTCCTGTGGGTGATCCAGTGTCAGGGATTCAGTGCTGGCGATTGCTAGTATTTAGCAGTTAGGGACCTCAACGGTAATGGCATCCATATAAGCCCTAGTGGTGGGTACCTACTGAGGAAGGATTGCGTACAAGGAAAACAAGCTGGCTGATATTCATAGGAGGAATTGACCATTTCATTAGCCTGATCCTTGAACGCCTCCTCTGCAGTGGGTGACTCTAATGGGAATGTGCCTGATACATGAGTCTCTTCACATGGTGCCCATTCTAGGACTTCTGTCCATGTACCTCTTTCCCAGACTTCCTGGTCACCAGTCTTCCAGTTTTGACCAAAGTTCCTCACCAGCCACACAATCTATTACCCATTACCCGTTAGTCAATGTAGAGCCATACCCTAAGCCATCCTGCCTCCAAAGCAAAGCAGACCACCAGACTGGCTAAAATGTGTATACTGGGAGGCTTTCCCCTCACTACTGTCTTTCGGCCCCATTTCTGGGTGGAACTTAGTGCAGTGGTCATACACTTCCATCTGACGACCCTTCTGTAAACAATAGATTGATTTTTCTTTTTTTTTTGAGGCATAGTTTTTTTTTGCTTTTTTTTTTTGTTTTTTGGGGCATAGTTTTGCTCTTGTTGCCCAGGCTGGTTTGCATTTTCTAGAATTTTATATAAATCAAACCACACTGTATGTGTTTTTGGTGTGGCTTCTTTCACTCAGAATAATTATTTTGAGACTTACTGTGTAATTGTGTGTATCAATCACTTATTCTTTTTTATTGCTGAGTAGTATTCCATTGTGTGGATATACCACAATTGTCTATCCATTTACCTTCTAATGAAAGTGTGGATTGTTTCCAGTTTGGGGCTCTTGAAAAAACAAAAATGCTACAACATTCTTGTACAGATCTTTTTGTGAAACTCTGTTGTTGCTGTTTTTAGACAGTGTCTTGCTCTGTTACTGAGGCTGGAATGTAGCAGCCTGAGGAGTCACTGCATGCTCAACCTCCTGTACTCAGCCTCCCAAGCAACTAGGACTACAGGCACAGCACACAAGTCCTCGCTAATTTGTAAAGTTTTTTTTTTTTTTTTTTGTAGAGACAGGGTCTTGTTATGCTGTCCAGGGTGGTCTTGAACTCCAGGCCTCAAGCAGTCCTCCTGCCTGAGCCTCCCAAAGTGCTGGGATTACAGGCATGAACCACCATGCCTGTTTTCATTTCTTATGTTTTCATTCCTCTTGGATAAATACCTAGATGAGGAATGACTGGGTCATATTGTAGGTGTGTGTTTTATCTTTTAACAAGCTACTAAGCTGTCTTGCAGTGTGATTATACCACCAGCAGTGTATGAGGGTTCCATTTGCTCTATATCTGCAATCAGTCTTTTTAATATTAGCTACTTCGGAGGGTGTATAGTGGTATCTCATTTAAATTTCATTTTTGGCCGGGCATGGTGCCTCATGCCTGTAATCCCAGCACTTTGGGAGGCTGAAGCAGTTGGATCACTTGAGTCCAGGAGTTTGAGAACAGCCTTGGTAACATGGTGAAACCCCATTTCTATAAATTTGCAAAAAATTGACAGGCGTGGTGTCACGTGCCTGCAGTCCCCACTACTTGGGAGGCTGAGGCAGGAGGATCGCTTGAGCCCCAGATGGGGAGGCTGCAGTGAGCTGAGATCACACCACTGCACTCCAGACTGGGCAACAGAGCAAGACTCTGTCTCAAAAATAAATACGTAAATAAAGAAATGTTATTGTTCTTAGTGACTAACGATTTTGAGGACCTTTTCACGTGTTTATTTGCCATCTCTATACTTCTTTGGTCAAGTGTTCAGAGCTTTTGCTAATTTTTTTCAAGGATGTGTCTTGGTGATTTTGATTGAATTTGGGACATTGCATGTGGAAAAAAAAAAACGCTGTGGATGGTATTGTATTCCTGCTTTATTTTGGCAGGCAGATGGAAGCCGGGCAAATCACTCCGGTGCAGTGCAGGGTGGCTTTGCTGTCTGGCCTCTCTGGCTTCTCCGTCTGCCTGCAGCATAGCCCCTCCGCAACCTCCAGGGAAAGCTTGCTTTTCACGTTCTTTCTGTTCCGGTGGACACTGAATCCCAGATTCTGTCTCCTCCACATCTTGACACCGCTAAATGGCTGTGTTCAAGCCTCTAACCAGATGCTTTCTGTTCGCTTTCTTGCCCCCTTGTTCCAGAAGGCCGAGGAGACTGAAGAGCCGTCGCGGTGTGGTCACAGCCAGGGCCCACAGCTCCAGCATCTTGAGGAAATCAGAACCGAATGAGACTCATGGTGGCTCCTGGTGAATCTGTCTAACCAGGTCTAAGGTCCCAGGAGCCTCCGAGGCACCCATGGAGGTGGGATGGATCCTGCCACATCCTTTCCCGTCCACGCAGGTAGGGAGAGGTGTGACGTGAGTCCTGTTCCTACTGGGAACTTCGCGCTCCTCCAAAAGTCAGAATCCTACCAGGGAGGTGCCAGGAGCAGCAGGGGAGGGGAAGAGGTATACTGATGGAAGAAAGGTGACTGAAGGACTTCACCCCCACCCTGACCCCTGCAGTCTAGAACGATCCTCGTAAGCAGTGTGAGCGGGACCTCAGGATACTGATGTCACTTTCGGCGCTGCCTTAGCGAGCTTGCTCAGGGCCACTCACCCCCAGTAGCTCCTGTGGGAAGGTGACCTCACACTCCTGGGGAGCAGGCAGAGCAGGAAGTCTCGAGGAAAAGACAGGAACAGGAACATTTTCTTTGGGTCATTAGAAACCCTGGAATAGACCCTATGTCTTTTGTTGTTTAACGTTTTTAACTTTTTCTTATGAAAAACTTTAAATATATACACAAGCTGACTGGGTAGTCTAATGAGTCCCCATGTACCCATCACCCAGCTTCAACAAGGCACAGCCCGTTTCATCTTTGCTCCTACTCACTTCCCTCTTCTTGTATTATCTTAAAGAAAGTCCTAGACATCATATTATTTCATGTGTAAATACTTCAGTATGTATCTCTAAATGATGACTTCCTTTTATATGTATGTAAATATATGTATAAAGCTATAATACATATCAATATTAGATATTATCATATTAATAGTTAATATATTATGGTTTTCTATAACTACAATCATAATGTCAATATATAACCTATAATTATAACCATTTAACCATCGTCACACCTAAAACATTAAAAATACATGCATTTCATCAAATATCCAGGGAGTGTTTAAGTTGCTAGTTGTCTTGTAAACTTTTTAACTATCTTTTAAACTATACCTTGCTTATTTGAATCAAGATTCAAATAAGATTTACACATTGAGATAGTTTGATCTGCCTTTTAAGCCCCTTTTACTCTGTTTCTTGTGTCGGTGTGAGCAGGCATGTGTGCTTGCGTGTGTGCATTTATGTATGTGTGTGCATGTGAGCATGTGCGTTTGTGTGCATGCATGAATGTGTGTATGTGCGTGTGTGTGCATGTGCATGTGTGAATGTGTGTGGTCATGTGTGCATATGTAAGCATGAATGTGTGTGTGCACATGTGCCTGCATGAATGTGTGTGTATGCACGTGTGAATGTGCGTGTGCGTGTGCATGCATGAATGTGGGTGTGCACATGCGAATGTGTGTGTGTGTCCATATGCATGCATGAACGTGTGTGTGCGTGTGCATGTGTGCATATGTAGTGTGTGTGCACGTGTGAATGTGTGTGAGGAAGCAGGCCATTTGTCCTTCAGGGGTTCCCATGGCCTGTGTAAGGTAGCTGAGAGAAAGGAGAATAGACCCAAAGTCAGGGAAGAAAGTTTGATTCACCTGCCGGGCTGCTCGGTAGCAGTCAGAAGAAGCAGGCCTGAGCTTACGAGACGAGGGTTTTAGACAGGGTGAGAGGAGCGTAAGGACTGAGGGAATCTACCCATTGGTAGCAGGCACAGAGATAGTTGTTAACTTCTAACAGATCTACAACACTTCATCCTGTGACTTTCGTGGTGGCAGTCTTTTACAAAGCGAGAGGAAGCAGGAGGTTTTCACAGATGTGTGTCGCACAGGAATTTACAAGTGTGGACATGTTTTCCCTGTCCTCGCTCAGGCTGCCCGTGCTGCCTGGATGGCTGTAACCAGGCTTGGCTCAATGGCAGCGCCTGTGTGGGGTCCCGGAACGCAGCTGCAGAGCAGTCAGAGGAGGGAGGGTCAGCCTGCGTGGAGGGGACTTGCTTGTCCTTAGCAGCCCGGGCCTGGTTGGCTGCACCTGCGTGGGGTCTGCTGTGCTTTTCCACCGGGTGGGCATCCTGTGGGCTTGTCTCTCCCTGCGAAGATCAGCAATAGACCGACTCATTCAGTATTTGGTCCTACACTGGTGGGCCTGGAAAGCTCCATTTAGGAGACACAGGGGAAGGACAAGGCGGGGTCCTGTGTCCCCTTACGTCTCTCCCTAAACTCCGCAGTGGCTTCTCCACACCTGCCCCAAGGGCGGCAGTCGGGCTGGCTCTCTTCTGCCCCGGGCCTGGGCCCCGCTTTGGTGGGTCCCGGCAGCCCGCCCTGCAGTGGCCGACGCCGCGGAATGCAGAATGAGTGGACGGATGGGACGGCGGCTGCCAGGTCTGCAGGTCATCCTTTCGGGTGACTGCCGGGTGCGGGTGGGGCCAGGAGGGGAAACGGCTCAGGGCAGTGAAGCTTTCCAGCCTCAGCCCAGGCGGCCTGCCTGCTTGGTGACAGGAGTTGGGGACGGAACGAAGCGCCCTGCTGGTGGCCCCTGAACAGGGACCTCTGAGGCACAGGGAGCGAGGGTGCGTGGAGTGAGCGCGCGGTCCCTCAGGCAGACCCGGGTCCAGACGCCTGGTCAGCCGCGTGCCATGGAGCGCGTCACCTCTGTCCCTGTCACAGGCTGATGATGCCCCCAGAGACATCAGGTCCCCATTGCCGGAACCTGTCGACGTTACCCTGTTGGAAAGGGGTCTTTGCAAATGTGATTAAGTTAAAGCTCTTGGCGTGGGGACTGTCCCGGAGGGTCCAAGGGGGCCCTAAATGTGGTGAGAAGCGTCCCATAAGAAAGGCAGACGGACATTTTACTCAAGGCGAAGGCAGAGTGGAAAAAGGTTTAGACGCTGGCCCCGAAGGCTGGAGTGATGTGGCAGCGAGCCAGGTGAGCTGGCAGCGCAGGAGCCGGAGGAAGCAACCGTCCCCTCTAACGCCTCCGGACCCCTGATTTCAGAGTCTCCAGAACCGGGAGAGAATACATCTCTGCTGTCCGAAGCCGCCAAGCTTGTGGGAATGTTCCAACAGCCACAGGAAACCACTCATGCTATATGCCTCCTTTGCACAATGTACAGTGGGGCCTTACGGAGGGGAGAAACCCTGGCGGGAGGCCAGGAGGTGGCAGCTAGCAGGAGCCCAGCCCTCCCACTTGCCCACCTCCTCCCTTCACCCTCCCAGTTGCAAGGTTTGTCCCAGTGGCCTTTGGTACAATGTGGCCCACCTTCCTGGCCTTGGTTGATGGTCCGAGGAGGTAAGCCAGCATTCATCTGATTGGCTCGGTGTAAGCCAGAGCTCCTCTGATTGGCTGGGTGTAAGCCAGAGTTCCTCTGATTGGCTGGGTGTAAGCCAGAGTTCCTCTGATTGGCTCGGTGTAAGCCAGAGTTCCTCTGATTGGCTCGGTGTAAGCCAGAGTTCCTCTGATTGGCTGGGTGTAAGCCAGAGTTCCTCTGATTGGCTTGGTATAAGCCAGAATTCCTCTGATTGGCTCGGTGCAAACCAGAATTTCTCTGACTGGCTCGGTGTAAGCCAGCGTTCATCTGATTGGCTCGGTGTCTCCCCGGGGGCCAGGCCTGCAGCAAGCCTTCTCAGCCCTCCAACGACACCCTCGCCATGTGGGCTGGAGAGGGGAGTGCAGGAGAGGACACGCAAGCGCCAGGGAACAGCGCGCCCTTCCGCTGAGATGCGGCCTGGAGGGGCCGGGAGAGGTCCCACGCTTCCCCAGGCAGGCACGGGCGGGCTAGGTGAGGCTGCCTCAGGCCCCGCAGCACGGCTCGCCCGGAGCGCCTGCCCAAGGCCACGGTCTCCGCCCGTACCGCCTGTCATCACGCACGAGGCCCCTTCCCTCTGGAGTGCGCCTTCTCGGTGAGGGGACGTTGGTGCTGGTTGGATGGCTGTGGCGTCCCTGGCACCTCGCACACAGTAGGCGCGCAGTACGCATTGGCTGAGAGGATCCGGGGTGAGAATGGACAGTCTGAGGACGGCGTCTGGCAGAAGCTGGTTTGACGAGAACGTCACTTAGGGACGCCCTGGGTTCAGCGCTCAAGATCGTCACGTCACCTTGAACCCTCAGACCTGCCCTTGGCGCTGCTGTCCTGGCTCCAGAGACAAAGACCTGTGTTCACAAAAGGTGAGGTCCTCTGCCCAGTGCCGGCTGGCTTGTCGCACACGGCTGGTCCCCAGCCCTAGCCTGTGACCCCACCTGCGTCGAGCGCAGTGGAGCCTTCTGATGGGGACGGGGGCTGTGAGCGCGGTCCAGAACACGGGCACCTCCCGACTCACACTCGTGGCCACCTTGTCTGTTTCCTTGGAGCGACTGGCCGGGGAAACCCAAGTGACATCAGGGAGGGGGTCGCCCTGGAGGAGCCCTCCTGCCTGGGCCCTCCCCTGTGGCCAGTCCAGGGAGGAACAGCTCCAGGAGGGAGCGTGGGGGCGGCAGCTGAGGGCCGAATGAGCAGGTCAGTTCTTCGAGCACGGGTGACCATTGGAACAGAGCACCGACCTCAGGTTTAAGCCGTAAACAGGCATCGAAGGTAAGGGACCAGACACAGCAGCCCAACCAGGGACCTGTTACCACCCACCGTCCGGCTGATCGGGAGAGGTTTGGAGGCAAGAGAGAAAGATCCCCAAGTGGGAAGGGTGTGGGTGGGACCTGGGCTCCCAGCCTGTCCCTAACCCGCCATCTGACCTGGCTCTTCCCAAACCTCTGTTCCCCCAAGTACGAATCCTGATGCCTGCGTGTGGTCCCCCAGTTCTCCATCTGCCTCGGGAGCAGTACTGGAGCAGAATTCCGGGGAGTCTCCCCCGTTCCTGTGCACGTGGGGCCCCAAGACTTTGCAGGGAAAACTTGTCGCAAATCCAGATTCCAGTCCCCTCTCAGGCTCAGGTTCCTGATCCAGGAACCCGCATTTGTTAAACGTGTGTGGTCACAACATAGGGACTGTAATTTATTTTATTTTATTATTTATTTATTTTGACACAGAGTCTCCCTCTGTCGCCCGGCCTGGAGTGCAGTGGCCTGACCTAGGCTCACCCAACCTCCGCCTCCCGGGCGGCTTCAAGCGATTCTCCCGGAGAATCGCCTCAGCCTTTAGAGTGGCTGCGATTACAGACATGCGCCACCATGCCTGGCTAATTTTTGTATTTTCAGTAGATACGGGGTTTCTCCATGGTGGCCAGGATGGTCTCGAACTCCTGACCTCAAGCGATCCGCCCGCCTCGGCCTCCCAAAGTGCTGGGGTTCCAGGCGTGAGCCCCCGCGCCCGGCCGGCACTATCACTTTTTGAGTCCTTATTTTATGGAGTTCGGAACTGAGATATTTTCAATGCAGAGTGATGGATCGCCTGGGATTTGCCTTTAGAAACAGGTGTCAGCCTGATGGGCTTCTTCGTTGTGGCCGGTCTGCTTTTGAATGATTTGAATTCGTCTCTCGGAAACCACTTCCCGCCCTCGGAGACTCCGCGGGAGGGGCGGGAGCCGGGGCCCGGGGCCAGGCTGGGTCTGGCTGTGGCGGGCGGGAGCCGGGGCGGGAGGCTGCGGCTGGGCGGGCTCTGGCGCCACCTGGCGGCCGTCGCGGGACCGACGCCCCGTGGATCTCCCCGGGCCGCGGAATCGGCCGCCGAGCAGCCGCCGGGGAGGGGCGAGGGAGCCCCACTCCATGCCAGGCGCGGGCCCACGCCTGCTGCCCTGACCCTGGAAGCCCCTTCAGCGCCGCAGCCAGCCAACCTCGCTCTCCCAGGGCCCACCTCGGATTCTCACCCCCCACTCGCGTTGGAGGCCACTTGGCCCCGACAGTCCTCGGTGTGGATGACAGGTCACGACTTGGCGATGGCGGGTCCTCCTGCTCGGTGGGCGTGGGCGCGCCTGCGGTATGGCACAGCCAGCAACTCGCTAGGGCCCTGCCTCAGGAGCCTTGTGTAATAAGGACCTTTTTTTCTTTTTTTTGAGACAAAGTCTCGCTCTGTCGCCCAGCCTGGAGTTCAATGGCACGATCTTGGCTCACTGCAACCTCGCCTCCCGGGTTCAAATGATTCTCCTGTCTCACCTTCCCGAGCAGCTGGGACTACAGGTGCCCGCCATCACGCCCAGCTAATTTTTGTATTTTCAGTAGAGACGGGATTTCGCCATGTTGGCCAGGCTGGTCTCGAACTCCTGGCCTCAGGTGATCCGACCGCCTTGGCCTCTGAAAGTGCTGTATTACAGGTGTGAGCCACCACGCCCGGCCGTAATGAGGTTCTTAAAACAGTCCCTGTCTTACACCTGCCCAGGGCCTGAGCCCTCAATCTTGGCCTTTTTCAGGAGCTGGGATATCTGCACCTGGTGAAAATGAAACTGGAATTCCTGACCTGGGAATTCGGGATTACTCCACTTAAACTAACTCACTTCTAATGTAGGGATTCAAGAATTGGGCATGTGGCTTCCCGAGTCCTTTTGGAATGTCACAGTCGAGACTTTTTTTTTTTTTTTAATGAGGAACACGCGGCAGTGGCTCTCAGTGGGTCCTGGTGCTGGCAGGAGCGTGGGAGCAGGTTCTGTCTGCGTACGTCTTTCAGGGGCCTTAGGGCCAACTCCACCTGAGAGCCTGGTCCTGGGCTGTTAATACCTTCTGAAGAAATTGTATTTTTATTAAAACATCAAATCCACGTCCCTGTAAAAACAAACAAACAAGAAGCCAAGTTACACAATTTC
>PVKP010009328.1:0-68808 GCA_004027715.1 Plecturocebus donacophilus
GGGTGGGGCATTGTGAGATGTGGGGACACTCGCTTGTTCCTTCAGTCCTGAGATCTGTAGGCAGTCTGCCTTCCTCTTTCCACTTTCCAGAGTCTACTTATAGACTGCTGTTTTACGTCTGGAACTTAGTTGTGTTTCAGAGGAAGGAGAGGGAGAGTTGAGTCTACACCATCTTCTCTGAACTGCAAATCTACTATTCTCAACTATTTAAAAATGTCTTAGGCAAGGCACAGTGGGTCATGCCTGTAATTCCAGCACTTTGGGAGGCCGAGGTGGGCTGACTGCTTGAGCTCAGGAGTTGGAGACCAGCCTGAGCAACATGGCAAAACCCTGTCACTACAAAAAAAATACAAAAATTAGCCAGTTATGATGGCACACACCTGGAGTCCCAGCTACTCAGGAGGCTGAGGCAGGAGAATAACCTGAACCCAGTAGGCAGAGGCTGTAGTGAGCTGAGATCACACCACTGTACTTCGGCATGGGCGACAGAGTGAGACTCCATTTCTAAAAGAAAAAAAAATTAGCCATGCATGGTGGCACACGCCTGTAATCCCAGCTACTCAGGAGGCTGAGGTGGGACCATCACTTGAACCTGAGAGGTGGATGTTGCAGTGAGCTGACATTGTACCACCACACTACAGCCTGGGTGACAGAGTGAGACTCTGCCTCAAAACAAAATGAAAAAAAAAATATTGAGATCGAGGCAGGAGGATGGCTTAAAACCAGGAGTTTGAGACCAGCCTGGACAACATAGGGAGATCCCTATCTCTACAAAAACTTAAAACACTTAGCCAGACATGGTGGTGCATGCCGGTAGTTCTAGCTCCTTGGGAGGCTGGGGCTGCAGGATGGCTTGAGCCTTGAGGCTGCAGGGAGCTATGATTGCACCATTGCACTCCAGCCTGGGCAACGGAGTGAGACCACCTCTAAACAACAACAACAACAAAACTTTGTCTTCATCTATTTCATTATTGGCCCTTTTTCTTTCCTCATGAAACACCTGCTGAGCTTTCCCTGTTGTCTGTTCTCTTGTGTCTTCCCTGTAGTTTGCCCTTTGTCTCTCAAACAATTTCCAATTTTTTCTCTGAGCACTGTCAATTTCTTTTTCATAATCTCTGAGCTCTTATATTTCATGTTTGTGTTGTTCTTTCAAAAATTCAATTATTTTCTTAATTTGTTTTAGCTCACGTTGAAATACTGGGTCTCGGCTTTCATCTGTGGCATGCTTCATTTGCCTGGGATGTTTTCTCATCTGCTGGAAAGTTAAGTTGCTCTTCCATGTCCTTTTTATTATGACGCCTTCGTGTGGAGGTCAAGCCTATTCCTTTGCTGTTATTCATTGTTGAATGGGATGGTTTTTCTGGAAAATGGCCAGAGATTCCACTAGAGGAAGGAGTGGGCAAAGGTAGCCTTCTGAAGAAGCTTTGTGTCTTGTCTCAAGGGCTCCCTCCTCTGTTATTACCACAAAGAGTTCAAAATAGAGCCTCTTGAGGCAGTCTCCCCTCTGGCTTCCAGAGCCAGTCCTGTGCAGGAGGGCTTCTGTGTCCACCCATGTTTTAATTTGGATTCTCAACAGGTCTTGCCTTCAAAGTAGGGAAAACAGTTGTCCTGGTTTGCCAGCGACTGCCTTGTTACTTTTTTTTTTCTTTTCTTTTTTTGAGATGGAGCCTTACTTTGTTGCCCAGGCTGGAGTGCAATGGTGTGATCTCGGCTCACTGCGAACTCTGCCTCCCGGGTTCAAGCGATTCTCCTGCTTTAGCCTCCTGAGTAGCTGGGACTACAGGCGACCACCACCACGCGTGGCTAATTTTGTATTTTTAGCAGAGACAGGGTTTTGTCATGCTGGTCAGGCTGGTCTTGAACTCCTGGCCTCAGGAGATCTGGCTGCTTCGGCCTCCCAAAGTGCTGGGGTTGCAGGCATGCGCCACCGTGCCTAGCATCATCCCGCTTTTTATCAGGTCACCAGTCACATGGAATTAGGGCCCACCCTCCTCCCATGCGACCTCACCTTACTAATTACATCTGCAAATAACCTGTTTCCAAATACTGTCATCTTCTCAGGTCCTGGGGGTTAGAACCTATGAATTTTTGGAGGGATGTGATTTAACCTATAACATCTTGCCCCTTTCCTGGGACATACAGTGAGGACCACAGTAAGAGAGAAAGCCAATGACCAATATCAGAATCTTATTATATCCAGAGGTGTCTCCAAAATACACTCATGACTACCCCATAAATAGAGAGACGTTACCCCATAAATATATACAACTACTCTGTACCCACAAAAATTAAAAAAAAATTCAAAATATGCCCGTGACAAAAGTATGTCTTGAATTCTTTTTAAAATAGAAGGGAAAACACCCTTTTTAGACTTCACTTTCTTCCCTATCAACTGATTTCTTACCTTCTTTCTACAGAAAAAGTCCTTGAAATCATTGTCTCAAGATGCCTTACACAGCCTGGGCAACATAGTGAGACCCCCATTTCTACAAAAAAATAGCAAAATTAACCTGGCAGGGTGGTGTGCACCTGTAGTTCCAGCTACTTGGGAGTCTGAGGTGGGAGAATCTCTTGAGCCCAGGAGGTTGAGGCTGCAGTGAGCTACAATTGTGCCACTGTACTCCAGATTGAGACCTTGTCTCTTAAAAAAAAAAAAAGACACCAAACCAAAAAAACCAGATTCAGCTAAACTAAATCAAATAAAAAACCCAAACGAAGCAAATTTCTCTAAATTGGACCTTGACAGCATAACCTTCCTGGTACATATGTGTGTTAAGGTATATCTGCTTTACTTTAGCCAGTTTTCACAGCTGAATAATCTAGTATGTAAACACTTTCCAGATGGTTCTGTTTATATAAAGTTCAGAATGCTAAACTATAAAGTTGGTTGCATAGATTCAAGAATACTGCCAGTCATCTGAGATAATCGCAGGTGTACCCACTGGGTAACTCTCCTTCACCTTCTATTACAAACAATTCATACTCAATGCAAAGAGTTTGAAAAAAAAAAAAACCCAGAGTAAACACAAAAATTCAACATCTCTCTTATATCCTGCTACCCAGGAATAATCAATCCTAATATGTTTAAAATAATCTTACAGTTTTAAATGTATGTGTACACCCATAAATTATACATACTGCAAATTATTGATGAATAATTACCAAATCCTATATAGTTATAAAATTATACATTTGTATAAGATGACAAGACATACATATTTATCAAATTAATGGTGCATTCAGCAGGATATTTTGATGTCTGCTATACTTTTTTCACTCTGCAATATTTTATAAATCTTTTCGTATGAATAGATGCTCTTCTTCAACATCAACTTTTAATTTTTTTATAGCTGCACCTATTACATGAATTGCCCTTTTTTTCTTGTAAAGGAAAAATTTCATGTGCATTTTTTTGTTTGTTTTAGGTGGAGTTTCGCTCTTTTCACCCAGGCTGGGAGTGCAATGGTATGATCTCGGCTCACTGCAACCTCTGCCTCCCAGGTTTAAGTGATTCTCTTGCCTCAGCCTCCCGAATAGCTGGGATTACAGGCATGCCACCATGCCCAGCAAATTTTTGTATTTTTAGTAGGGACAGGGTTTCACCATGTTGGCCAGGCTGGTCTTGAACTCTTGACCTCAGGTGATCCACCTGCCTTGGCCTCACAAAGTGCTGGGATTACAGGTGTGAGTCACTGCGCCCAGCTTCATGTGCATTCTTTATGTCCCTGGGCTTGTTTCCAATTCCTAACTCATTTAGTTCTTTTTCTTTTCTTTTCTTTTCTTTTTTGAGGCAGAGTCTAACTCTGTCACCCAGGCTGAAGTGCAGGACATGATCACAACTCACTGCAACCTCAACCTCCCAAGCTTAAATGATCCTCCCACCTCACCTTCAGAGTAGCTGGAGCTACAAGTGTGCACCATTACACCCGGCTAATTTTTTAAATTTAGAGATGGGGTTTTACTATGTCGCCCAGGTGTGTCTCGAACTCCTGGACTCAAATGATCCTCACTGCTCTACCTCCCAAAGTGCTGGATTACAGATGTGAGCCACTGCCCTGACATCCTATCTCATCTGGTTCTCATATGACTGTTAAGGCAGTCTTATTACCACTTTGTAGGAAATACGGTTAACAGAGGCTCTGAGAAGCTGCTTCTGGTATGTGGAGTTAGAATCCATACTCAGGTCCTTTGGCCAACACCCTCTTTTACTATATCCCAACTGTCATGAACTCACAAATAAATGGAAATTCTCTGAAAGTTATCTTTAAGGCTATTTTCACTTCTAAAATGATATTTTAATAAGTTTGAAGAGTCTGAGAAGTCTCTTCAGACTTTCAGGCACAGGTTATATGCAAATGATGCTGGCAAGTACTATATAAGGAAGCTTTATGTGTTGTAGTGATTTAATGTGTGGTTCTCAAGCTTTGTTCCTTGGAGCCTGGGGTACCACAGGCGCACTCTGGTGCAAGAACTCCCTGTATTGGCCTGGCAGAGCCGGGAACTTTTCATCTGTGGGGTAGATGGTTGCCCTGTTTAAAAATTATTATTATTATTATTGTGGTTGTTGTTATTAAAGTTAAATTCACGTAACATAAAATTAGTCATTTTAAGTTGAACAGTTCAGTGGAACAACGTCTCGCAATGCTGTGCAATGGCCACCTCTGTCTAGTTCTGGGTATGTTTTCATCACCCCAGAAGCAAAGCCCATTCCCATGGCACTCTCTCCCCATTTCCTTTCTCTCTACCCCGGGCAATGCCACCTGCTTTCTGTCTCTATGGGCTCACCTCTTCTGGATGTGTTATTTAAACAGAAGCACAAAATTACTCTGTTTTTAAGAAGGGGTAACTGAGACAGGAGGATCACTTGAGGCCAGGAGTTTGAGACCAACGTGGGCAACATAGTGAGACCCCATCTCTACAAAATATGAAAAGATTAGCGGGGCGTGGTGGCACACACCTGTGGTCCCTGCTACTTGGGAGGCCGAGGCTGGAGGGTTGTTTCAGCCCAGGAGTTCGAGACTGCAGTGAACTATGATTGCACCACTGCACTCCAGGCTTGGGGACAGAGTGAAGCCCTGTTTAAAGAAAAAGGGTGAAGCCATGTAGTGTCTCCATGGAGTCCCAATAGGTTCCAGATGCTGGCTTGGCCACATCCCAACCCCGAGAGCAGCTTCCTGGTTCATGACTCCACACTTTCCATGCCTCTGCTTCGGATTTATGTTCACCTGCACTCAGCTGGTGTTTTTTTATTTTCAGTTTTGAGATGGAGTCTCACTCTGTCACCCAGGCTGGAGTATAGTGGCGTGATCTTGGCTCACTGCAACTTCCACCTCCCTGATTCAAGCGATTCTCTTGCCTCAGCCTCCTGAGTAGCTGGGATTACCGGTGTGCACCACTATGCCTGGCTAATTTTTGCATTTTTTGTTGAGACAGGGTTTCACCATGTTGGTCAGGCTGGTCTTGAACTCCTGACCTCAGGTGATCCACCCACTTTGGCCTCCCAAAGTATTGGGATTACAGGCATGAGCCACTGCGCCTGGCCAGCTGATCGTTTTTTCTACTTAGCAGCTCAGCTTCCTTGTGGCTTCTGCTTCTTCCCAACTGTGCTTATTGAGACTCCAACTCCACCTCCTGGCATCTGATCCCACCATGATTTTGTATGGATAGTTTCTCCATTATTTCACACTGAGGCTCTGGAGACCAGGAGTCTACTTCACGCTGCTGTGGCTTGGGTGGCCCCCTGGTGGGTCAGCGGGTGCCAAAGTGACTGGGTCTGGTGGTCTGTAGAGGACTCACTTCAGCGGGGGCTTCAGAGAGGGCAGTTTCTCCCCAGAGGGGCTGGTGATGTGGCAGGCACTGTAATTGGTTCTGATCTCCACGTTAGGAAGGGAATAGTTGAGAGAGGACGGACATTGGACAGACAGACCTGAGGCTCACAGTCAATGATTCAACCCTCCGAACTTTAGTTTCTTCTTCAGTAAAATGCAAATGATGTTCCTTCCCTGGCAGGGATCTTGTAAACATTAGAGATAATATACACAAACCAGCTGATGAGCAGGCAGTAAGTGTCAGTTATTATTATAATATCAGGAAAGGAGAACAAGGTGTAAATAACTGTAATACTCCCTTATGGCTCCAGTCATGCCCAGAGATCATATTTCCACCTGCTCAGAGGGATTCAAAATGTTCCGTAGACCAAATTCTTTAACAAAGGAGGTAGCCTTATGTGACTGGTCAGAAGTCACCTGCCAAGCTGTGTTGTTACAGGAAACAGAAGAAGATGCCAGACAGTGGGTGTGTGCCTGGTGGCCCACCAACTGCGCAAAAGAGAGAAAGAAAGAAAATGTGGGCAGAGTGCTCATTTTATGAGGCCAGCATCATCCTGATACCAAAACCTGGGCAGAGACACAACAAAAAAAGAAAACTTCAGGCCAATATCCCTGATGAACATTGATGTGGAAATCCTTAATAAAATACTGGCAAACTGAATCCAGCAGCACATCAAAAAGCTTATCCACTACGATCAAGTTGGCTTCATCCCTGGGATGCAAGGCTGGTTCAGCATGTACAAATAAGTAAACATAATCTATCACATAGACAGAACTAATGACAAAAACCACATGATTATCTCAATACATGCAGAAAAGGCCTTCGATAAAATTCAGCATCACTTCATGTTAAAAACTCTCAATAAACTAGATATCGATGGAACATATATCAAAATCATAGGAGCTATTTATGACAAACCCACAGCCAATCTTATACTGACTGGGGAAAAGCTGGAAGCATTCCCTTTGAAAACCAGCACAAGACAAGGATGCCCTCTCTCACCACTCCTATTCAACATAGTATTGTAAGTTCTGGCTAGGGCAATCAGGCAAGAGAAAGAAATAAGATAATTTCTTATAAAGTTATAGAAATAAAAAATAAAGAAATAAAACAATGCAAATAGGAAGAGAGGAAGTCAAATTGTCTTTGCAGAAGACATGATCCTATACTTAGAAAGCCCCATCGTCTCAGCCCCAAAACTCCTTAAACTGCTAAGCAACTTCAGCAAAGTCTCAGGATACAAAATCAATGTGCAAAAATCACAAAGATTCCCATAAACCAACAATAGACAAGCAAGGAGTCAAATCATGATTGAACTCCCATTCACAATTACTACAAACAGAATAAAATACCTAGGAATACAGGTAACAAGGGACATGAAAGACCTCTTCAAGGACAACTACAAACCACTGCTTGAGAAAATAAGAGAGGACACAAAGAAATGGAAAAACATTCCATCCTCATGGATTGGAAGAATCAATGTTGTGAAAATGGCCATATTGCCCAAAGTAATTTATAGATTCAGTGATATTCCCATAAAACTACTATGAACATTCTTCACAGAACTAGAAAAAAACTACTTTAAAATTCATATAGAACCCAAAAAAAGCCCACATGGCCAAGACAGTCCTAAGCAAAAAGAACAAAGCTGAAGGCATCACAATACCTGAATTCATTTCAAACTACACTACAGGGCTGCAGTAACCAAAACAGCCTGGTACTGGTACCAAAACAGAGATATAGACCAATGGTGCAAAATAGAGACCTCAGAAATAAGACCATACATCTACAACCATTTGATTTTTGACAAACTTGACAAAAACAAGCAATGGGGAAAAGGATTTCCTATTTAATAAATGGGGTTGGGAAGACTGGCTAACATGCGGGAAACTGAAACTGGACCCCTTTCTTACACCTTACACAAAAATTAACTCAAGATGGATTAAAGACTTAAATGTAAAACCCCAAACCATAAGAAGCTTAGAAGAAAACCTAGGCAATACCATTCAGGACATAGGCATGGGCAAAGATTTTACGATGAAATCACCAAAAGCAATTGCAACAAAAGCTAAAATTGACAAATGGGATCTAATTAAACTAAAGAGTTTCTACACAGAAGAAGAAACTATCATCAGAGCGAACAGGCAATCTACAGAATGGGTGAAAATTTTTGGAATCTACCTATCTAACAAAGGTCTAATATCCAGAATTTACAAGGAACTTAAACAAACTTACATGAAAAAAACAAACTCCATCAAAAAGTGGGCAAAGGATATGAACAGACACTTCTTAAAAGAAGGCATTTATGTGGCCAACAGACATATTGATAAAAAGCTCAGCATCACTGATCATTAGAGAAATGCAAATCAAAACCACAATGAGATACCATCTCATGCCAGTCAGAACGCCGATTACTAAAATGTCCAGAAACAACAGATGCTGTCGAGGCTGTGGAGAAATAGGAATGCATTTACATTGTTGGTGGGAATGTAAATTAGTTCAACAATTGTGGAAGACAGTGTGGCAATTCCTCAAGGATCTAGAACCAAAAATACAATTTGACCAAGCAATCCCATTATTGAGTATATACCCAAAGGAATATAAATCACTGTACTGTAAAAATACATGCATGCATATGTTTACTGCAGCACTTCACAAAAGCAAAGATATGGAACCAACCCAAATTCCCATCAATGATAGACTGGATACAGAAAATGTGGTACATACACACCATGGAATACTATGTAGCCACAAAAGGGAAGGAGACCGTGTCCTTTGCAGGGACATGGATGAAGCTGGAAGCCATCATCCTCAGCAAACTAACACAGGAACAGAAAATCAAACACTGCACGTTGTCACTCATAAGTGGGAGTTGAACAATGAGAATGCATGGACACAGGTAGGCGAACAACACACACCTGGGCCTGTCAGGGGTGGTGAGGGGAGGGAGAGCATCAGGACAAATAGTGAATCCATGCAGGCCTTAAAACCTAGGTGACAGGTTGATAGGTGCAGCAAACCACCATGGCACATGTGTACACATGTAACTAATCTGCACATTCTGCACCTGTATCTTGAAACTTAAAAAAAGAAGAAAAGAAAATGTGGTCAGAGTGCCATGGGGAAACTAAGACCTGGGTATGTTGTAAAGTACATGCAAAGTGTTTGCACACTGCAGAGGGCTACACAAGTAATGCAAGGAGTTAGAATTTCTCACTGGGGCTGTTCCAGTTGTACTGTGGGCTCTGCAGTAGTCAATTTCATGTGTCAAATTGACTGAGCCATGGGGTGCCCAGCTATTTAGTCAAACAGTCTTCTAGGTGTGTCTGTGAGGGTGTTTGTAGATGAGATTAACATTTGAATATGTGGACTAAGTAAAGCAGATTGCGCTACCTAATGTGGATGGGCCTCATCCAATCAGTCAAAGGCCGAGATAGAACAAAAAAGCTGTTTTTTTCCTGAGTAAGAGGAATTTTTTCCTGCCTGACTACCTTTGAGCTGGGATATGCGCTTTCCCCCTGTCCTTGGACTTGAAATACCAGATCTTCCTGGATTTTGAGAGAGAAAAATTATATCATCAGTTGTCCTGGTTCCCAGACCCTCAGACCCAAACTGAAACTACATCATCAGCTCTCTGGAATCTCCAGCTTGCTGACTCATCATGTAAATATTGAGACTTACTGGTTTCCATAATCACATGGGCCTATTCCTTATAATAAATCTCTCTCTATATGCATCTGATCAGTCCTGTTCCTCCAGTGAACTCTGACCAATACAGGCTCCTTTGGTCATACAGTTTTTTTTTTTTTTTTTTTGAGACACAGTCTTGCCCTGTCACTCAGGCTAGAGTGCAATGGTGCGATCTTGGCTCACTGCAACCTCCGCCTCCTAGGTGCAAACAATTCTTCTGCCTCAGCCTCCTGAATAGCTGGGATTACAGGCGCTGTCCACCACATCCAGCTAATTTTTGTATTTTTAGTAGAGACAGGGTTTCACCATGTTGGCCAGGCTGATCTCAAACTCTTGACTTCATGATCTGCCTGCATTGGACTCCCAAAGTATTGGGATTATAGGCATGAGCCATCGTGCCCAGCCCTGGTCATGCATTTTATAATCACTTTATTAGGATACCCTGCAGGAGAAATCCCCTCCCTGCTACAGAGGTTGAGATCAAAGGGCTGGAGATCTAGAAGTATGGATATGTTCCTTTATTTCACAAAACGCTACCCAAGGTGCCTGTGAACCAGAGCTGACATTTGGGTGGAAGACCTCTCTTTTCTTGCCTGCAGCTAACACTGCATTCTGCAGATTTTTGGCCCCTGACACTTCTCCTGAGGTTCCTCGACTCACTGTTTCCAACTTTTTGACAATATGACCACAATGTTCCTCAAAAAGGATCCTTTAGGGTTAGATCTTTTTGGGAACTTTTGAGCTTCTGGATGTTCGTATCTCTCCCAAGACTTGGAAAATTTTCCACTATTATTTCATTATCAGATGTGTTTTGTCATCTCTTCTTCTGAACTTCCAAAATGCAAATATTTGTTCAGTTTATGGTATCCTATAAGTCCTGTAGGCTTTATTTTTTGAAATCTTTTTGTTTTGCTTGTTTTTTTTTTTTCCAAAAGACCTATCTTCAAGTTCAGAAATTTTTTCTTCTGCTTGATCTAGTCTGTTGTTGAAGCTCTCACTTGTATTTTTTTATTTCATTCATTTAATTCTGTAGCTCCAGGTTTCTGTTAGTTCTTTTTTATGATATGTATCTCTTTGTTGAATTTCTCACTCAGATAATTAATTGTTTTCCTGAATTTGTTGAATTGTCTATCTAATTCTCTTGCATCTCACAGTTTCCTTAAGATCATTATTTTGACTTCTTTTTCTGGCATTTCATACACTTTTTTTTTCCTTTTGTGTCTGTTAGAATTATTATGCTCCTTAAGAGGTGTTACATTTGCTTGTGTTTTCATGTTTCTGTGTCCCTATGTTGATATCTGCAAATCTGGTGAAACAGTTGCCTCTTTCAATTTTAGGGAATAGCTTCCACAGGGAAAGACTTACTATTGTAGATGGGTCCTGAAGAGTGTCAGTTGTGTAGGGTGTGTTGGCTGTGATTCCTGGTGGACACACTAGTGTAGTTTCTGGGCAGTTTCTTCAGCCGGAATCCACTTAGTGATGTTTGCAAGTGCCTCAGTGGCCTAGGTGGTGGGAATTTGTGGCAACAGTGGTGCAGCTTTGCTGGGGATGGGCTCATTAAAGCTGGTTCTCAAGCCAGGGGCGCATGCATGCAGTGGGTCAGTTGGCTTGAAGACTGTGTTTCTGGAAGACTAATCTGCATTTTATTTTATTTATTCTTGAAGGAGTGTCCTGCTTTGTCACCCAGACTGGAGTGCAGTGGTGCGATCGTAGCTCACTGTAGCCTTGAACTCCTGAGCTCAAGCATTAATCCTCATTTTAAGCAGTGTTCCAGATGACACTGAGGCAAGATTCCACAGTTCATGCTTTGGGAAATGCTGATCTCCTTGTTTAATGAGTTCATAGGTGGAATGTTTCCTTTTAGGACTGATGGGGAAATTATGACTGCCTAAAGTTTGGTGGCTTGAGGAAGTTGTGTCTGCCCCAAGCTTGGTGGCTGCCTTCAGTACCTTGAGCTGTTAAAATCTTTTTTTAAAAAAATTAAAATATGTTACCAGGGCTCAGGATGAAAGGCCACTGCCAAAGGTGACACACAACTTGCTTTCCCCATATTTCTTGCTTAATATCCCTCTGCATCTCATGGCAGTTACTATGAAAGCAATCCTTAGGCTGGGGGATGTAGGCAGTGACAATCCTATAGTGGTGATCCCTGAAAATGCTTAACAACTGGTTTGTTGGGGAAATATCCTGATTTGTAGCATTTGCTAATTCCCATGGTGTAAACATTCCCACTATGGTTGATTTGAAGCCATCAAGGCGACATCATAAGAATCAAAAAAGTTTCTTAACTGGAGGTAGGAGTCTGATGCACGAGGAGAGTCTCTAAGCTGGGGATAACTCGCCTGAGGTCAATTCCATCTTCAATTTGCAGAAGAGGGGCAGATAAACTTATTCATTTAACAAACATTTACTGAGCACCTACTGCATGCCAGGCATGGCTACTATGCACATAAGGCAAAATGATAAATAGAAGCCCAATTCCTGACTGCAGTGAACTAGAAGTCACCTGCTCAGGGCCTGGGATCAACAAAGCCTTTTAACAGGGTCTCCTTAGACGTATTTCACCAGCTTCAAAAGTGGATGTTTCTATGCTCCGAACCCCTGTTCAAAGCCACAGATTCTGCTTGAAGTCTGATTTCTCCTGGATGGGGACCTCTACCCTGCCTGTTCTTGGCGTTTCTATAGTTGTATCACCTAGTCTTGAACCTTTTGGTGATCACTGAGGAGCTATCTTCTAGAATGTTTCCTCTCTGCCTGCAGTTCAATGCTGTATTAGTTTCCTGTGGCTATTCCCTCAAGGAAGAAGGAATTCTGCCTTCAGACCGCAGCATAGAAATTCTGTCCTTAGTTTCTGGACTTTGTACTTGAGTTGCAGTATCAACTCTTCCCCAGGATTCAAACCTGCTGGACTGCCCTGCAGGTTTCGTATTTGTCAACTCCCACAATCACATGAGCCAATTCCTTAAAATAAATCTCCTGTGTTTACGTATGCAGCCTGTTAGTGCTGTTTCTCTGGTGATTCCTGACTAATACACCTGATTTCTTTTCTCTGTCCTCCACCTTCTCCACCTTTCAAGATCCTGCTCTTAGCTAGGAATAAGCCAGGAATTTGCAGACAATCTTCTTTCCATTAGAGGCCAATAAGGGGAAGTACCAGCATGAAATAGGAGCAGCTGTGACGAGCCTCATGCTCTCTCGTTGCTTGAGGTTTGCAGAGCACTTAAAAAAATTTTAGATTTGAGGGTGCATGTGCAGGTTTGTTACATGGATATATTAGTAATGCTGAGGCTTCTACCAAAACCATCACCCAAATAGTGAACATAGTACTCAATAGATGGTTCTCCAGCTCTTGTCTCTCTCTGCTCTCCCCGCTTTTGGAGTCCTCAGTATTTATTTCCATCTTTGTGCCCATGTTTACCCAATGTTTAGCTGCCACTTATAAGTGAGAACATGAAATATTTGGTTTTCTGTTTCTGCGTTAATTCATTTAGCATAATGGTCTCCAGCTGCATCCACGTTGCTGCAAAGGATATGACTGTGTTCTTTCTTATGGTTGTGTAGTATTCCGTGGTGTATATGTGCCACATTTTATTTATCCAGTCCACTGTTGATGGGCACCTGGGTGGATTCCATGACTCTGCAATTGTGGTTTTTTGTTTTGTTTTGTTTTGTTTTTTTGAGACAGCATCTCGCTCTGTAGCCCAGGCTGGAGTGCAGTGGCATGATTTCAGCTCATTGACACCTCTACCTCCTGGGTTCCAGTTCAAGTAATTCTCCTGCCTTATCCTCCCAAGTAGCTGGGATTATAGGAATGCACCACTATGCCCAGCTAGTTTTTGCATTTTTAGTAGAGACAAGGTTTCACTATGTTGGCCAGGCTTGTCTTGAACTCCTGACCTTGTGTTTTGCCCACATTGGCCTCCCAAAGTGCTGGGATTACAGTTGTGAGCCACCGCGCCCGGCCAACTTTACAATTGGGAGTAGTTGCGGAGCACTTTCGAGCACTGGGTCAAGTCTATGAGGAAAGCCAAAGCCATTCCCATTGAGCAGAAAGAACTTGGCTTAAGTGAGTGGCCCCTGTGGATGGGAAATGGCAGGTAAGAGGGCGAGAGTCTGGGCTGGGCCCTGCAGGACTGTGAAGGTTGGAGGAAATTCCCTCCTTCTGGAGGCCCTGGTGAGCTGTGGAGGGCTGGGATCTGGCCACTCCTAAGTTCGGAGACTCCCCGTGTCTCCTGGTGGCCCTTGGAAGAGGTCCAAACTCATTCTCACTCCTCGTCCTCAGTTTCACCCCACCCTTCCCTGCTCCCCAATATTCTTTCAGGCATGCAGAACCAGTTGGTGTCCCGGACATACTGTGATGGGCATTTACGCTCACCCCATGCCCTCCTCTCCGCCCAGGACACTGCCTGTCTGACTTTGCTTAGCCCGGCTAAGCCCAATGGTCTTCAGGACTCAGCTGTGCCGACTCCAGGCAGCTGCCATGGCCTCCAGCTGGCTCCAGTTTCTCCTCTGGACTCTTACATCTTTGGCATTTCCAACCATATCCTGATGTGGCTGTTTATTTACTCATTATCCTCACTGCGAATAAGCCTGTGAACTGCTTGGAAGGCAGACCTCCCCGCAGCATGGGTCAGTTGCCGTTCCAGCCCAGGCTGGGTGCTGCGCCACATACAGGACCCTGACTGCTATAGACACAACACTTGGCAGGCTGGGCTGGACAGGGGCACTTCTTTTTTTTTCCCCCTCCCTCCCTCCATCCATCCCTTCCTTTCTTCCTTTCTTCCTTCCTTCCATCTCCTCCCTCCTCCTCCTCCCTCTCCTCCTCATTCTTCTTCCTCTTCTTCTCCTTCCCTCCTTCTCTCTCCCTCTCCCTCATTCCCTCTCTCTCCTTCCCTCCTTCCTTCCTTTCTCTTTCTTTCTTTCTTCTCTTTCTTTCTTTCTTCTTCTTTCTTTCTTTCTTTCTTTCTTTCTTTCTTTCTTTCTTTCTTTCTTTCTTCTTCTTTCTTTCTTTCCTTCCTTCCTTCTTTCTTTCTCTCTCTCTTTCCCTCCCTCTCTCTTTCTTTCCTTCCTTCTTTCCTTCTCTGTCTTTTCTTGAAACAGGATCTGACTCTGTTGCCCAGACTAAAGTGCAGTGGCTTCATCATGGCTCCCTGCAGCCTCAACGTCTCAGGCTCAAGAGATCCTCCCACCTTGGCCTCCCAAGCAGCTGGGACTATAGACACCACCATTGTGTCCAGCTAAGTTTTACATATATATATATATTTATATATTTGTAGAGACAGGTTCTTGCTATGTTGCCCTGGCTGATTTTAAGCTCCCGGGCTCAAGCAATCCTCCTGCCTCGGCTTCCTCAAGTGTTGGGATTACGGGCGTGAGCCACTGCAGGGTCCTGAGTCAGTCCTGAAGCATGCTCTGCTCTGTGCCTTGGTTCTGCTGCTGCCACACCTGGGTTAGGTAACAGGTTTCCCGCAGCATCCAGAAGCTGCAAGAAGCAGGAGGCTTAGGATGGGTGTCAGGTGCTGTGTACAGCAGGCCAGCCTCATCACCACTTCTGTGAACCAAGGGGATGGTGCAGGTTTAGAGACTGACCCCAGGGGAACTGAAATGTCACCTGAGAGGGTGGAAGTTTGAGCAAAGCCCTGGGTGATATTAGGGAGTGAGCCCCATGGGGTTCTGTGGTGGATCATTCTAGAGACAGAGAGAGCTGCGCATGCAAAGGCCCTGGGGCTGCCATGAGCTGCATGTTAGAGAAACTGATGCACGAATGAGGAGGGGAGGAGGAGAATTGTAATGCTAATTAACCTGGGGAGGCTGGCATGGGTCAGACCATGCAAGACCTGTGGCTCTTAGGAAGGAATTGGGATTTATCCTCATAGGAGCCCCTGACACAATTGGAGTGACACTGCTATGTAAAGAGCAGGTTGGAAGGAAGTCAGAGGGGAAGCTGTTACAGTTCCCAGGAGCGAGAGGATGGTGCCTTTGGTTACCATGGAGGCCTTGGAGACAGCCATGGGAGATGCAGGACCTATCTTGGAGATTAAAAAAACGACAGGGTTTGGATACAGCAAATGACGGAGTATGAGAGTGAGGGAGAAGCTGGCATCCTGCTCTACATCCTACCTCTGTAACCCTGGGCAAGTTACTTAACCTCCCTGCGCTTTCTGTGACTGTAAACTTAGCAATAAATAGGCACTCAGTGGATACAAGTTTCCTCTTCTCAACCAATCCCATACTCCCCACAGAGAGTAAGCTCTCTTAAAAAGTTAGTATTCTGTGCATTTATTCATTTATTACAAGCATGCATTGGCTGGGCACAGTGGCTCACGCCTGTAATCCCAGCACTGTGGGAGGCCAAGACAAGCAGATCACCTGAGGTCAGGGTTCAAGATCAGCCTGGTCAACACAGCGAAACCCCAGCTCTACTAAAAATAAAAAAAATTGGCTGGGTGCGGTGGCTCATGTCTGTAATTCCACTACTTTGGGAGGCCGAGGCAGGTGGATCACAAGGTCAGGCATTCGAGACCAGCCTGGCCAATATGGTGAAACCCCGTCTGTACTAAAAACACAAAAATTAGCTGGGCATGGTGGCGGGCGCCTGTAGTCCCAGTTACTCGGCAGGCTGAGGCAGGAGAATCACTTGAACCTAGGAGCAGAGGTTGCAGTGAGCTGAGATCATGCCACTGCACTGGGGAACAAAGGGAGACTCTTGTCTCAAACAAAACAAAACAACAACAATGACAAATACAAAAATTACCTGTAATCCCAGCTACTTGGGAGGCTGAGGCAGGAGAATTGCTTGAACCTGGGAGGTGGAGGTTGCAGTGAGTGGAGATTGCACCACTGCACTCCAGCCTGGGAGACAGAGTAAGACTCCATTTCAAAATAAATAAATAAATAAATAAATAAGCAAGCCAGGTGCGGTGGCTGAGGCCGGGCGTGGTGGCTCATGTCTGTAATCCTTTGGGAGACCGAGGTGGGCGGATCACAAGGTCGGGAGTTCAAGACCAGCCTGGCCAACATGGTGAAACCCCATCTCTACTAAAAATACAAAAATTAGCTGAGCATGGTGGTGGGCGCCTGTAACCACAGCCACTTGGGAGGCTGAGGGAGAAGAATCATTTGAACCCGGGAGGCGGGGGTTGCAATGAGCCAAGATTGCACTATTGCACTCCAGCCTGGGCAACAGAGCAAGACTCCATCTCAAAAAAAAAAAAAAGCATGCATTGAGCACCTGCTGCATGCCAGGCACTGTGTTAAGTGCAGGGGTGTAGAGACAATTAAAACACAATCCTTGTCCTCAGGGAGCTCCCAGGCTGGTGAGGGAGATGAAATAAAAGAGCAGATGATGGTGCAGTGTGTTCACTGCCAGGGGAGGGGGCACCAGGTGCTAGGCACAGAGAAGAGGGTCCCCTAGCCCAGCCTAGAAAGCAGGGTGCTTCTACAGAGAAGCGATGACTGAGCAAAGTCCTGAAGCAGTTAGCCTGACAAAGGGGGATGGGAAAGGGTATTCCAGGGAGGAGGAATAGCCTGTGAAAAGGCTCAGAGGTCAGAGAAAGCCGAGTGCACTGTGGGAATTGTAAATAGGTCAGCTTGGTGTGATGGATGGGGAAGGAGTCTGAGGCTGAGCTGGCGAGGTGGACAGTATTGATGGAAGGGGCAGGGAGAGGTGGCTCACGCCTGTAATCCCAGCACTTTGAGAGGCCAAGGCAGGTGGATCATCTGAGGTCGGGAGTTTGAGACCAGCCTGATCAATATCGAGAAACCCTGTCTCTACTAAAAATATAAAATTAGTCGGGCATGGTGGCACATGCCTATAATCCCAGCTACTTGGGAGGCTGAGTCAGGAGAATTGCTTCAACCCAGGAGGCAGAGGTTGTGATGAGCCAAGATCACGCTATTGCACTCCAGCCTGGGCAACAAGAGTGAAACTCAAAAAAGAAAAAAAAAAAAAGGAAAGAAAGATGGAAGGACATTAAACTGAGGCATACAAAAGTATAAAGTTTGCCAGGAAGTAAAATATATAGACAAATACGGAATAGTGTATACTGTAATGGTGGTACATACATCACCATTAATTCTGGTATAGAAGTTAAAAGACAAACGCATAAAAGTGACTATAACTATAAAAACGTTAATGGATACACAATATAAAAAGACATAATTTGTGACACTGGCAACATAAATTGGGGGGAAGAAGTAAAAGTATAGAGTTTTTGTATGTGATTCAAGTTAAGTTGTTATCAGCTTAAAATGAATTGTTATAACCATAACTTTCTCTCTTTTTTTTTTTGAGATGGAGTCTCGCTGTGTCACCCAGTCTGAGAGTGCAGTGGTGTGATCTTGGTTCGCCGCAGCCTCTGCCTCCCAGGTTCCAGTGATTCTCCTGCACCAGCATCCTGAGTAGCTGGGATTACAGGCCTCCACCACTACACCTGACTAATTTTTGTATTTTTAGTAGAGATGGGGTTTCACCATGTTGGCTAGACTGGTCTTGAACTCCTGACCTCTGGTGATCTGCCTGCCTCAGCCTCCCAAAGTGCTGGGATTACAGGCGTGAGCCACTTGCCTGCCCACCTATAACATGTTTTATGTAGGCCTCACGCTGACCGTAAAGAAAATATCTATAGAAAATGCTTAAAAGAAAATGAGAAAGGAATGAAAGCATGTCACCACAAAAAATCAGCAAAACACAAAGGGACAGCAAGAAAGGAAAAGAGACAGAAAAGCTGTAAGACAAAAAACAATGAACAAAATCGTAATAGTAAGTTGCCTTAGTCCATTTTTGCTGCTATAATAGAATGTCTGAGACAGAGTCCTTTATAAACAATAGACATTTGTTTGCTGTAGTTTTGGAGGCTGGGAAGTCCAAGATCAAGGTGTCAGCATCTGGTGAGAACCTTCTTGTTGTGTCATTCCATGGTGGAAGGGCAAAGTGAGAGATGGGATGGGAAGACAAAAAGAGAGTCAGGGAGAGAGAGGTAGGAGGAGGGGGAGAAAAGGGGCTGAACTCGCTTTTATGAGGAATCCACTCCTGTAAGAATGAACCCACTCTTGCCAGAATTGCAGCATGAATCCAGCACCTCTTAAAGATCTCACCTTCTGATACTTCTGCACTGGGGATCAAGTTTCCAGCACATGAACTTTGTCGGACACATTCAAACCATAGCATACATCCAACCATATCAATAATTACTTTAGATATAAGTAGATTAAACTCCCCTGTCAAAAGACATAGAGTCACTGAATGAATATAAAAAACAACACCCAACTGTATGTTGTCTAGAAAACACCCACTTTATTCATTTATTTATTTTAGATGGAGTCTTGCTCTGTTGCCCAGGTTGGAATGCAATGGCATAATCTTGGCTCACTGCAACCTCTGCCTCCTGGGTTCAAGTGATTCTCTTGCGTCAGCCTCCCGAGTAGTGGGACTATGGGTGTGCACCACCACAACCGGCTAATTTTCTGTCACCAGGCGCTAGGCTAGAGTGCAGTGGCACAATCTTGGCTCACTGCAACCTCCGCCTCCTGGGTTCAAGCAATTCTCCTGCCTCAGCCTCCCGAGTAGCTGAGACTACAGGCACACGCCACCACGCCCAGCTAATTTTTGTATTTTTAGTAGAGACCGGGTTTCACCATGTTGGCCAGGATGGTCTTGATCTCTTGACCTCATGATCCACCCACCTCGGCCTCCCAAAGTGCTAGAATTACAGGATTGGGCCACCGTGCCCTGCCAATTTTTGTACTTTTAGTAGAGATGGGGTTTCACCATGTTGGCCAGGCTGGTCTCAAACTGCTGACCTCAGGAGATCTGCCTGCCTTGGCCTCCCAAAGTGCTGGGACTACAGAACTGAGCCACCCCTCCTGGTCCAAAAGAACCATTTTAGATTGAAAAACACACATAGGCTGAAAATGAATGTGTGATAAGAGGTTAATATCTGAAATATATATGGAATATATAACTCAATAGCAAACACCCCCAGAACTTGATTAGCAAATGGGCAAAGGAGTTGAATAGACATTTCAATGAATAGACGTTGAATAGACATAAAAAACATACATATGGCCAACAGGTATGTGAAAAGATACTCAATATCACTAATCATTAGGGAGACCTCATCTGTACAAAAAATAAAAAATTAGCTGGGCATGATGGCATGCACCTGTAGTCCTAGCTTCTCAAGAGGCTGAGGTGGGAGGATTGCCAGACTCCAGGAGTTTGAGGCTGCAGTGAGCTATGATCACACCACTGCACTCCAGCCTGGGTGACAGAGTGAGACCCTGTCTCTAAAATAAATACACACACACACACACCCCAAAACACCAAAATCCCTTGGAAGCCATGGGTAGTTTTCACACCCATGCTGGGTGTGATATACAGGCTGTGATATACAGGCTGGGAGTGGATACAAAATGTGTGTGCAGAGACCAGTGAGGAGGCTCTGGCCATGGGCCAAGTGAGAGAGGAAAAGAGTCTGGACTAGACGTGGCTGTGGAGGTGAAGAGCTGTAGATGGAGTTGGGAGGTATCAAGAGGGAGAAACCTACAGGTCTTGGATTAGGCATGGTTACCTGGATTAAGAGAGAGAAGGTGATGAAAGTGCTTTGTAAATGGTGAAACCAAACAATGAACACATTGGTTATCATGAGAATTAGAGGAGTGACTTCGGGTGTACATCTCAGGAGTGAGTATTTTCTCTTTAGACGTGGTGGACGGCCACGTCATTAGACAGTTTTATTCATCAGCATGAGCTCTGCTAGCTGCTGGAATGGATGAGCCGCAGACTCAGCAGCTACTGTAACCAAGTTTGTTTCTCCTTCACATCATAGGCTGTGAGCCAGCAGGCTGGTCAGGAGGGAGCCTGAGGTTGAGCCTCCCTGATTCACCACCAGGTCGCTTGTGGAGAAGTGGTCCTGATGATGAGAGACAGGTTCCTTCTGGGATGCTGAGGTTGGCCAAGGTGACCCTTCAGTAGAAACTGATGTGGCAGATTGTGTTTTCCAAGATGACCATGACAATATCTCCTGTCCTGTGTGTTTTTCTAGAACTCTGTATCCTGCCATTGAGATCTCTTTTCCTCGAACCTGGACAGAGTTCTGTGACAGCTTTGACCCACAGAGTACAGTAAAAGTGATGCTATGAGACTTCTGAGTCTAGGTCATAATAACATGGTGCACTTGGACTTTGTTCTTGTGGGACACTTGCTCTTGGAATGCAGCCACCATGCTCTGAGGAAGCTCAAGCAGCCATGCAGAGACCACATGGAGATGTCATCCATATGTAGGTGTTCTGGCTGACACCCTGCTGAAGTCTGAGCCTATGCACAGCATCAACCACCAGGCATCTGAGAGAAGGCATCTCTAGAGGACTTGACCCCCAGCACCCCCGCTGAGGCCTTGGACATGGTGGAGCAGTGAGAAGCCGTTCTGACTATGCCTGGTCCTAATTCCAAGCTCACAGAATCTATGAGCTGAATGAAAGTCTCTCAATGGAGGGGTCAGGGCCTTCTGGGATGCCTTTTTTCTTGTTTCTGGCAGAGCCCTGGCCCTCTGGCCTTCCTAATAAAGGCCCATCTCTTCCATTTCCTTCTCTGGGGAGAAGGAGCATGTGAGGACAGTTGGTATAAATGGCTTAATTTTATTAGGTTGAGCTTTCATTTGCTCTGATCCCAAGAGACTCTTTGGAGCCACTGCATGCCCTTTAAAAATCAAACTAATTGAGCTCTAAATTAATTAGAAACATAGGGAAATTGATCTGAGAAGCAAAGTCAACTGAGAGGAGAAGTAAAATTAAAATTGAACCCTAGACAAAGGTTTACAATCCCACCTGGCTCTGTTGGACAGAGGCTGCTCTGCTTAACCAAGCTGATGTTCTTTTTTGTGGAGGTGATTGTTTCTCATCAAGGTCTCCTCCAGGATATGATTCTGATGCTTCCCCCAATGTCAAAGAAAAAAATCACCTGGACATGGTGGTGTACACCTGTAGTCCCATCTTCTTGGGAGGCTGAGATGGGAGGAAAGTTTGAGCCCAGGAGGTCGAGGCTGCAGTGAGTTATGGTTGCACTATGGCACTCCAGCCTGGGCAACAGAGCAAGACTCTGTCTCAATTAAAAAAGAATTTCGTACTTTGGGAGGCTGAGGTAGGCAGATCATGAGGTCAGGAGTTTGAGACCAACCTGGCCAATATGGTGAAACCCCATCTCTACTAAAAATACAAACATTAGCCAGGTGTGGTGGCATGCACCTGTAATCCCAGCTACTCAGGAGGCTGAGGCAGAAGAATTGCTTGAACCCAGGAGGTAGAAGTTGCAGTGAGCCAAGATCACTCCACTGCACTCCAGCCTGGGCAACAGAGTGAGAATCCATCTCAAAAAAAATAAAGTTCCTGAAGTAATTATGCTAAAATTCCTACAAAAATGCAAACAGGTTGTATTAATTCGTTTTCATGCTGCTGATAAAGATATAGCCAAAACTGTGAGGTTTAATGGACTCATAGTTCCATGTGGCTAGGGAGGCCTCACAATCATGGCAGAAGGTAAAAGTCACGTCTTACATGGCAGCAAGCAAAGAGAGAATGAGAACCAAGAGAAAGGAGTTTCCCCTTATAAAACCATCAGATCTTGTGAGACTTGTTCACTACCATGAGAAGAGTATGGGGGAAACTGTCTCCATAATTCAATCATCTCCCACCAGCTACCTCCCAAGACATGTGGGAATTGTGGGAGCTACAATTCAAGATGAGATTTGGGTGGGGACACAGCCAAACCACAGCAGGAGCCAAGAATGGTGAAGACAATGTTGAAGAAGGAAAACAAGGAAGGAGGAGGAGAAGAAAGTTCTGAACTGCTAACAAAGACCAACTCCCAAGACCTCTTACAAAGATGGAGTAATGAAGATGGTGTGGACATAGCTTGGAGGTGAGAGGCAAAGGTTGAAAAGGCTTTTAAACGAAAAACAAAAGCCTTGAGCTAGAAATATTCATCTCTGCTGGAAACGAAAATGTCTGCAATGTTAAGGAGAATTTGGAAGAGAACTGAACGGCTCATGCAAATGGTGAGGGGGTCACCCTGGATGGCTGGGCTTGTTCTTGGCTGCACAAAGCCCCCAGCTAAAGGGACAGATGGGCCCAAAATCCAGGTAGCCCCTGACTTGGCTTGCTAAGACGTGCCCTACCCAGCTGGGTCTGCCAGAGAAGCGCTTTGTTTCCCCAACATTTCATTGTAAATAAGTTAAAACAAGTAGCAAAGCTGAAAGAACGTTTCAGTGACCAACCATGCACCTAGCACCTGGAGTCTACAATGAATGTTTGACTCTGCTGACTTTATCACAAATCTAACCATCTCTCCATCCCAATCCATCTTATGTCTGGGTGCATTTCAAACAAACTGCAAACATTGGTATGCTTCTTCCTAAATACGTCACGCACATCATTAACTAGAGTGTTTGTTTATGCAAAATTTGCATATGATGAAAATGCACTCTTTTTTTAGATGGTATCTCACTCTGTCGCCCAGGCTGGAGCGCAGTGGTGCAATCTTGGCTTACTGCAACCTCTGCCTCCCGGGTTCAAGCGATTCTCCTGCCTCAGCCTCCCACATAGCTGGGATTACAGGTATGCATCATCACGCCTGGCTAATTTTGTATTTTTAGTAGAGATGGGTTTCTCCATATTGGTCAGGCTGGTCTCGAACTCCTGATCTCAGGTGATCCACCTGTCTTGGCCTCCCAAAGTGTTGGGATTACAGGCGTGAGCCATCATGCCCAGCCCTAAATGTCATTTAATTGTACACTTAAAACAATTTATTTTTTGTTATGTGAATTTCGTCTCAAATAAAATAGGAAAAAGAAGAGTCAGTTAATAATTTAAAAAATGTTATCCCACGCCATTACCGCATAATCTAGGAGCCAGGTGGAGAGGATGACATTGGTGCCTTTGATTCTGTCCTCCCTAATTGGAATGAACTCTGGTTTCTGGCTACGGCAAACTGCCTTTATGTGATTAATTTAGAAAATGTCATGGTCAAGAGGACATGCTGTGGATCAGACTGGCTTGGGTCTCAGGCGGGGCTCCGTCACTTAGGAGCTGTGTGACCTTGGTGAGATTTTTAATTTAAAAAAATTGCTCATTTATTATCAGCAGCCTGGGAGGAAATGTGTGACTATCATCCAATCTTCTACATTTAAGCTTTAATGTCTTATGAACTCTCACCTGAGAAAATGTCAATGCCAGCGGAGAAACATCCAAGAAAGAACGAGGGTAATCGGAAATCATCATATTCCAAAATGTTTCCAAATGTTAGAAAATTAATCACCAACCAAAAAACACTTCTGGGAGTCACAGAGACTTAAATTCTTTGTGCTTCAGTTTCTTTATTAGTGAATTGGGAATAATAAAATCCCCTATCTCGGCGAGGATGTGCCGAGGTGAAGGGTGTTTAATAGTTGACCCAGTAGCTGCAATCTTTGCAGCTGTAATTATTAGTATTAATTCACTCATTAGCTCTGGGAGGGCAAGAAACTTTGCTGCTTTTTTTTTCCTTGCACCTAGTAGACCCAGCTTTGAATAGAGTGCACAGTATTCAATAAATGATTATTTAATGAATAATTGAATGAATGATATCAATATTTGAAATCCAAAAAAGTCTTTGGATTTAAGATGGAGTCATATCTTTTCTGCACCATTCTAGTTCTCAGATTCTTTGAGATTCTCTAGTGGTGTTTAACAAAGCAGTCACCACCCAGGAAAGACCAGGAAAACATTCGCTGTATGAATGGATGGATGCCTTGCAGAAAATTATCTGGGCTCTTTGGATGTAGAACATTCTTTTTCTCTTTTTTTCTTTTCTTTCTTCTTTTTGATTTTTGAACATGCTTTATTAAATTCTTTTTTTTGTTTATTTTATTTTTATTGTACTTTGGGTTCTGGGGTACATGTGCACATCCTGCATCCTGCAGGATTGTTACATAGGTATATACATGCCATGGTGGTTTGCTGTCTCCATCTCCCTCCCCTGTCACCTACATCAGGCATTTCTCCCGGTGTTATCCCTCCCCATCCTCCACCCCCCCACTGTCCCTCCCCTCGCCTCCCTCCACCCACTCCCACCTAGCCCAGTGAGTGTTGTTCTCTTCCCTGTGCCCAAGAGTTCTCATTGTTCATCACCCACCTATGAGTAAAAACATTTGGTGTTTGGTTTTCTGTTCTTGTGTCAGTTTGCTGAGGATGATGGTTTCCAGATTCATCCATGTCCCTACAAAGGACACGAACTCGTCGTTTTTTTATGGCTGCATAGTATTCCATGGTGTATATGTGCCACATTTTCTTTGTCCAGTCTATCATTGATGGGCATTTGGGTTGGTTCTAGGTCTTTGCTATTGTTCACAGGGCTGCAAAGAACATACGTGTGCATGTGTCTTTATAATAGAACAATTTATAATCCTTTGGGTATATACCCAGTAATGGGATTGCTGGGTCAAATGGAATTTCTATGTCTAGGTCCTTGAGGAATTGCCACACTGTCTTCCACAATGGTTGAACTAGTTTACACTCCCACCAACAGTGTAAAAGTGTTCCTATTTCTCCACATCCTCTCCAGCATCTGTTGTCCCCAGATTTTTTAATGATCACCATTCTAACTGACATGAGGTGGTATCTCAATGCAGTTTTGATTTGCATATCTCTAATGACCAATGATGATGAGTATTTTTTCATATGTTTGTTGGCCACATATATGTCTTCTTTGAAAAAGTGTCTGTTCATATCCTTTGCCCACTTTTGAATTTTTTTTTTTGATAAATCTGCTTTAGTTCTTTGTAGATTCTGGATATTAGCACTTTGTCAGATGGGTAGATTGCAAAAATTTTTTCCCATTCTATTGGTTGCCAGTTCACTCTAATGATTGTTTCTTTTGCTGTGCAGAAACTCTTAAGTTTAATTAGATCTCATTTGTCTGTTTTGGCTTTTGTTGCCATTGCTTTTGGCATTTTAGTCATGAAGTCCTTGCCTATGCCTATGTCCTGAATGGTGTTGCCTAGGTTTTCTTCTAGGGTTTTTATGGTGTTAGTTCTTATGTTTAAATCTTTAATCCATCTGGAGTTAATTTTAGTGTAAGGTGTCAGGAAGGGGTCCAGTTTCTGCTTTCTGCACATGGCTAGCCAGTTTTCCCAACACCATTTATTAAACAGGGAACCCTTTCCCCATGGCTTGTTTTGTCTGGCTTGTCAAAGATCAGATGGTTGTAGATGTGTGGCATTGTTTCCACTAGCTAGACTAATAACAAAGAGAGAAGAATCGAATAGATGCAATAAAAAATGAATAAGGGGAGATCACCACTGATTCCTTGGAAATGCAAACCACCATCAGGGATTACAACAAACAGCTCTATGCACATAAACCAGTAAATCTGGGAGAAATGGATAAATTCCTGAACACTTGCACTCTCCTAAGACTAAGCCAGGAAGAAGTCGAAACCCTGAATAGACCAATAACAAGGTCTGAAGTCAAGGCAGCAATTAATAGCCTACCAACCAAAAAAAGTCTTGGTCCAGATGGGTTCACAGTCAAATTCTACCAGATATACAAAGAGGAGCTGGTATCATTTCTGTTGAAACTATTTCAAACAATACAAAAAGAGGGAATCCTCCCTAACACTTTCTATGAAACCAACATCATCCTGATACCCAAACCTGACAGACACACAACTAAAAAAGAAAACTACAGGCCAATATCCGTGATGAACATTGATGCAAAAATCTTCAGTAAAATACTGGCAAACCGAATCCAACAGCACATCAAAAAGCTTATCCACCACGATCAACTCAGCTTCATCCCAGGGTTGCAAGTCTGGTTCAACATACACAAATCTATAAAGGTAATCCACCACATTCTTTTTCTTTTCTTTCTTTCTTTCTTTTTTTTTTTTTTTAAGATGGGTTCTTGCTCTGTTGTCCAGGCTATAGTGCAGCTTCAGACTCTTGGGCTCAAGAGATCCTCCCCACTCAGCCTCTCAGGTAACTAGGACTACAGGCACCCACCACTGTGCTGGGCTACTTTTTAGTAGACACAGGGTCTCGCTATGTTGCCCAGGCTGGTCTTGAATTCCTCACCTTGGGTGATCCTTCTGCTTGGGCCTCCCAAAACACTGGGATTATAGGCATGAGCCATGGCACCGGCCTTGGCTCCTACCTTGGCCTTCCAAGTAGCTGGGACTACAGGTGCAAGCCACCATGCCTGGCTATTTTTTAAAATTTATAGTCAAGAGGAGGTCTTGCTATGTTTCCGATGCTGGTCTTGAACTCTTGAACTAAAGCAATCCTCCTGCCTTGGCCTTCTTAATACTGGAATTGCAGGTGTGAGCCACCCTGCCCAGCTGGGATGGTTTTTGAAATTGTATTGTATTGGATTGTAGAAGATTTTGATGGTCAATACTGATGGGGTCAGAGTTAAACATTTATTGGAAGATGAGGCGGATGCTGTACAGCCATCAGTGCCCTGGGGACTCCAGAAGCCTTAGCGGGCAGTAGAATTCTGGCGGCTTCTTTCAGCGCGTGTGAAGTGAACACCTCTAACTTGCTGCCTTGTCACAGAACCAAGTCTGCCTGAGCTGGTGGGAGAGAAAGAAAGAGCCAGTTTCTCTCTCTCTCTCTTTTTTTGTTTTTTGAGACGGAGTCTTGCTCTGTCACCAGGCTGGAGTGCAGTGGCGTGATCTCGGCTCACTGTGACCTCCGCCTCCCTCCTGGGTTCAAGCCATTCTCCTGCCTCAGCTTCCTGAGTAGGCACGCACCACCACACCTAGATAATTTTTTGTATTTTTAGTAGAGATGGGGTTTCACCATGTTGGCCAGGATGGTCTTGATCTCTTGACCTCATGATCCACCTGGCTTGGCCTTCCAAAGTGCTAGGATTACAGGCATAAGCCACTGCACTCAGCCCAGTTTTCCTATCTCTTACCTATGGGACAGTTCATTGATTCCCTGGCAGCAAGAGTCAATCTCCATGTGCGGAATTCTGCCAGAACTCGAGGAGCTGGCATGGACCAAGGTGCACGACCCAGGGGTGCCACAAATCCGTGGCCAGAGCATCTGCAGCCAGAGACCTCCCCAAGGAAGATAGGGTAGGTTACCTAGCTGGACCAGCAGGGAGCTGGCTGATCTGTGTCTGTGACCCTCTACTCCTCACTCCTCCTGGCATTTGCCTAAGTTTGTCTTTCGTGGCATCTGCACTTTTGCACATGACTCAGTGGCATTCCTAATGACCTCTATCTCTTGCAAGAAGTCACATGTCCATTTGTTATGTAATAAAAGAACAGTTTGGCTGGGCATGGTGGCTCATGCCTGTAATCCCAGCACTGGCAGGCTGAGGTGGGTGGATCACCTGAGGTCAGGAGTTCAAGACCAACCTGGCCAACATGGTGAAAGCCCATTTTACTAAAAATACAAAAACTAGCCAGGCGTGGTGGTAGGCACCTGTCATCCCAGCTACTTAGGAGGCTGAGGCAGGAGAATCGGTTGAACTCGGGAGGTGGAAGTTGTAGTTAGCTGAGATTGCACCACTGCACTCCAACCTGGGCAGCAAGAGAGAAACTGTCTCAAAAAAAAAAAAAAAAAAAAAAAAAAAAAAAAAAAAAAAAAAAAAAAAAAAAAAGAAGAACATTTTGATCTACCGTAGGCTGGTGCCCCCTGCCAAGGGTGTTTCAGATCACCCACCAATGATGATAGGCTCCCTCTGACCTCAGAGAGGACCCAGGATTAACTGTTTTTCTCCCAAATTCTCCGGGAACCCAGTAGAAGTCTGTCTTTGTCTTTAAAGCCTTATAAGTTGACATTTATCTATCTTGAGGTGGGTCTTTATTATTTATTTATTATCATAGTTTGAGATAGGGTCTCACTCTGTCATTCAGGCTGGAGTGCAGTGGCATGATCATGGATTACTGCAGCCTCGATCTCCCAGGTTCAAGTGATCCTCATACCTTAGCCTTACAAGTAGCTGAGACTACAGGTACGAGCCACCATGCCCAACTAATTTTTTAAAAATTTTAGTAAAGAGGAGGTCTTGCTATGTTGCCCAGGCTGGTCTTGAACTCTTGAACTCAAGCGATCCTCCTGCCTTGGCCTCCCCAATACTGAAATTACAGGCACGAGGCATCCCGTCCAGCTGGAATGGGTCTTTCAAGTTGTATTGTGTTGTCTTGGATTGGATTGTCTTTTATTTAAGAAATTTTGTCTTTAATAATTGCCCAATGACGGTTTCTAGTTTCAGCCATTTTCTAGTCTAGTCAGTATAGGTAGGGCCCTCTTCATTTTCTGACCAGCAGAACATTAAAAAAACCATTTTCTTAAAAAATAGAGCCAGGGGCTTGCTATGTTGCCCAGGCTTGTCTCAAACTCTTGGCTTCAAGTAATCCTCCCTCCTTGGCTTCCCAAAGTGCTGGGATTACAGGTGTGAGTCATTGCATCCCATCATGTTTGCTCAACTATTTGAATATCCTATTGCAAGTTGCCCTAGTAATTCACAATCATATTTGCATACATTACCTGGTATAAGAAGAGGGCAAGGTGATTCACTTGACATGAGGACAGACAGCAGTGTATGAGTGGGAAGTGGTGAGTCTTGACGGTAGGCAGATTCAACTGGGGAGGAAAAGAAAATAAAAGAACATGCAAATGGGTGGGATCTGTCCTGACAAATGTCGCTTAAGGGCTTTCCCCTTTAATTGGAGATTTTGTGGCTCAGTTGGGCCCTCTAGGAGCAGAACACCAATGACGGCAGAAAGTGGATGGTTTGGCTGGGCACGGTGGCTCACGCCTGTAATCCCAGCACCTTGGAAGGCCAAGGAGGTCAGATCACCTGAGGTCAGGAGTTCGAGACCAGCCTGGCCAGCATGGTGAAACCCTATCTCTACGAAAAATACAAAAATTAGCCGGATGTGGTGGCAGGCACCTGTAATCTCAGCTACTCAGGAGGCTGAGGCAGGAGAATTGCTTGAACCTGGAGGTTGCAGGTTGCAGTGAGTCAAGATTGCACCATTGGACTCCAGCCTGGGTGAAAAGAGTAAAACTCTTATCTCAAAAAAAAAAGGAAAAAGAAAAAAAAGAAAAGAAAAGAAAAAGAAAGTGCCTGTTTTGCCTTTTGTGTGTTTGACTTATACACACGTTTCCAGGATAGCATTGCACACAGCATTAGAGCTGCTCATGTGTCTTTATCATCCCAAAGCCTTTTTGAAATTCTTCGTCCGTTCCTCACAGCTCTGGCGATGCGTTGCTTAACTTTCAGATTGATTATTCTCTGAAACAATCAATATGGGCCTTTGTTAACCTTTGAATCAACTTCTGTTCCTCAAATCTCTTTGGATTTCGGCTATGATTTGAATGTTTATCTCCTCCGAAACTCGTGTTGAAACTTAATTCCCAGTGTGGCAGTATTGAGGGGTGGCCTTTAAGAGGTAATCGGGTCAGGAGGGCACTGCCCTTGGGAATAGATTAATCCATTCACAGATTCATGGATTAATAGGCTAGCACAGGAACGGGACTGGTGGCTTTTTAAGAAGAGGAAGAGAGACCTGAGTTAGCACACTGAACGCCTCCCTGTGTGATTCTCTGTGCTGTCTGGGAACTCTGCAGAGAGTCTGCATGTTAGTCCGTTTTCACACTGCTGATAAAGACATACCTGCGATGGGGCAATTTACAAAAGAAAGAGGTTTAATGAACTCACAGTTCCACGTGGCTGGGGAGGCCTCATAATCATGGTGGAAGGTGAAAGGCAAGTCTCACATGGCAGCAGAAAAAAGAAGAGTTGTGCAGGGAAATTCCCCTTTAGAAGTCCATCAGATCTCACGAGGCTTACTATCATGAGAACAGCATGGGAAAGACCTGCCTCCATGATTCAACTATCTCCCACCAGCTCCCTCCATAACGTGCGTGTTCAAGATGAGATTTGGGTGGGGACACAGCCAAACCATACCAGTCCCCACAGCCAGAAGACCCTCACCAGATGTACCCCCTCCACCTTGGACCTCTCAGCTTCTATAACTATAGGAAATACATTCACTTTTAAAATAAATTACTCAGCTGGGCATGGTGGTTCACATCTGTAATCCCAGCACTTTGGGAGGCTGAGGTGAGTGAATCATTTGAGGTCAGGAGTTCGAGACCAGTCTGACCAACATGCTGAAACTCTGTCTTCACCAAAAATACAAAAAATAGCTGGGCATGGTGGTGTACACCTGAAATCCCAGCTACTCAGGAGGCTGAGACAGGAGAATGGGTTGAAACTGGGAGGTAGAGGTTGCAGGGAGCCGAGATCGTGCCACTACACTCCAGCCTGGGTGACAGAGAGAGACTCTGTCTCAAAAACAAACAAGCAAAACATAAAATAAATTACTCATTTCATTTGTTCTGTTTTAAGCAACAGAAAATGGACTAAGACCATTCTTTTCTTGGTTCTTAGCTCTTCATTGTTTTGTAACAATCTTGGAGCTGTGGTATTCTGTTGAAAAATGTTCCAGATCACCCAACAATTAATATGGGCTCCCTTTGTCTTCAGGGAGGATCCGGGGATAATCTCTGTTTTACTAAATTGATGCAGAAGTTTTTCTCCAAAGCTTTTCTCTCCTGCAGAGCCCAGTGGGTGACAGAGGTCATAATTACTCTTATACATCTTTTCCCTTTTTTTTTTTCTTGGAATTTAGTAGAAATCTGTCTTTGTCTTTAGTCTTTTAACTCAACATTTATCTGCCTTAGGGTGGGTCTTTAGGGTTCTATTGCAGATTGTCTTTTATTTAAGAAAGGTCATCTTTAATAATTGTTCAGTGATGGTTTCTAGTTGTAGATGTTTTCTAGTCTGACATCAAGTCTCCTTGACTTGTTTTTGGTTCTCTCTGCTATCCTTCCAGTCTTTTTTTTTTTTCATCGTCACCTCGGCTGGAGTGCAATGGTGTGATCATAGCTCATTGCAGCCTCCAACTCCTGGGCTCCAGTGATCCTCCCACCTCAGCCTCTCAAGTAGCTAGGACTACAGGCATGTGCTACCACACCCCACCAATTTAAATTTTTTTATTTTTTTGTAGAGACAGGCATTGTGTGCTATGTTGTCAAGACTGGTCTCAAACCCTGGCCTCAAGAGCTGGGATTACAGGCTTGAGCCACTGTGCCTGGCCTCCTTCCGGTCTGTTTTTTTTTTTTTTTTTTGAGATGGATTCTTGCTTTGTCGCCCAGGCTGGAGTGCAGTGACACAATCTTGGCTCACTGCAACCTCTGCCTCCTGGATTAAAGCGATTCTCATGCCTCAGCCTCCTGAGTAGCTGGGACTACAGGCACGTTCCACCATGCCTGGCTAATTTTTTTGTATTTTTAGTACAGACAGGGCTTCACCACATTGGCCAGGCTGGTCTTGAACTCCTGACCTCAGGTGATCCACTCCTCTTGGCCTCCCAAAGTGCTGGGATTACAGGCATGAGCCATCGTGCCCAGCCTCCTTCCAGTCTTTAATAGCTCCAAATCAATTCAGTTGTCTTGGCAAAGCCTCAACATCCCTGATTTTATGTATGTCCTTTCCCCTTGGAATCTCCCCTAACTGTAATCTGAGTGTGTCCCTTTTTTTTTTTTTTTTTTTTTTTTTGAGATAGTGTCTCACTCTGTCGCCCAGGCTGGAGTGCAATGGTGTGGTCTTGGCTCATTGAACCTCTGCCTCCCAGGTTTAAGCGATTCTCTTGCCTCAGCCTCCTGAGTAGCTGGGATTATAGGGGTGCACCACCACGCCTGGCCAATTTTTGTATTTTTAGTAGAGACGGGGTTTCACTGTGTTGGACAGATTAGTTTCGAACTCCTGACCGCAGGTGATCCGACTGCCTCAGCCTCCCAAAGTGCTGGGATACAGGTATGAGCCACTGTGCTCAGCTGTGTCTCCTTAACGATTATGAGTATAACTCTTGTTTCCTTAGACGCAGAGCTGTGATAGTTTTTTACAAATGTTTAAAATAGTTTAAGATAGTATTTAAAGGGGAAAAACTTCTACATAAAGTTAAGAGCTAAAACTATACAACTCTTGGAAGAAAATGAAGCAATGTCATCCTCTGGGGTAAATACCTGGGGTTCATTGTCTCACGCCAAAGGAATCAAGGATGCAGACACACAAGAAGTGAGTTTAAGAGCAGAGGTTTCGTAGGTTAAAGAAAGAGAAAGGAGAAAAGTTCTCTTTCCTGCAGAGAGGTGGTTGGGGGGGCTCTCCAGTGGGTTTTCCAGTTTGGTGGTGAAATGCATGGGGTTTTATAGATGAGCTTGAGAAGGTGGTGTCTGATTTACATAGGGCACAAGAGATTGGACGGACCAGGTGTGCTGTTTGCATAGTGCATGAAGAAGCTAGCCATCCCACTCTAATCTTTTATTATGCAGATGAGGTTTCTACCTGACTGGTGCCATGTTGCCTGATTTTTTTTGTTGTTGAAACAGAGATTTGCTCTGTCACCCAGGCTAGAGTGCAGTGGCACGACCTCGGCTCACTGCAACCTCTGCCTCCTGGGTTCAAGCGATTCTCCAGCCTCAGCCTCCCAAGTAGCTGGGGTTATAGGCACCTGCCACTGCGCCTGGCTAATTTTTGTATTTTTAGTAGAGACGGGGTTTCACCATCTTGGCCAGGCTTGTCTCAAACTCCTGTCCTCATGATCCACCCACCTCAGCCTCCTGAAGTGCTGGGATTACAGGTGTGAATCACTGGGCCCAGCCATATTGCCTGATTTTTACTGAACACATGGTGACGAAGAAAAAGGAAGAGGGAACCTCCATGTTGAATATACCTGGTTTCCAAGTATCCCTTTTCTATTGACACAGCTGTTGGCATTTACCTATGCAAGCTTCTAGCTTGCTTGTCTATGCTTGCAGCTTGATTTTTCAGGCTGCTTTTTGTTAGAAAAGAAATGGGCTGCTTTTTATTAAAAGGAAACTTTACCAAGGACTCTCTTACCCTCACTATCTGCCTAAATAATTTATTTCTAGTTCCTGTATCAAAAACTTGGGGGTAAGTCTTCATGATGTTGGATTTAGCAAAGATTTTTTTTTTTTTTGAGATGGAGTCGCACCCTGTCACCCAGGCTGGAATGCAGTGGCATGATCTCAGCTCACAGCAACCTCCGATTCTCCTGCTTCAGCTTTCCAAGTAGCTGGGACCACCGTGTGCACCACCATGCCCAGCTAATTTTTGTATTTTCAGTAGAGCTGGGGTTTCACCATGTTGGCCAGGCTGGTATCGAACTCCTGACCTCAAGTGATCCACCCACCTTTACCTCCCAAAGTGCCTGGAGGCAATGATTTCTTGGATATGACACAAGCATCAAAAGAAAAAATTGATAAATTGGACTTCACCAAAGTTAAAAACTTTTGTGCATCACAGACCACTATCAAGAAAGTGATAAGACAGCCTATAGAATTGGAGAAAATATTTCAAATCATCTATCTAATGGACAAGTAATACTCAGAGTATATAAAGAGCTCTTACAAAGCAACAAAAACAAAAGGACAACTCAATTAAAAAATGGGCAAAGGACTCAGATAGATATTTCTCCAAAGTCCTACAAATGGCCAATATGCAGATGAAAAGATGCTACACGTCGTTATTCACAAGGGAGATGCAAATCAAAACCACAATGAGGTACCCCTGCCTACCCACCTCCTGGCTGTGATTGAACACAACGGGACATAACAAGTGTTGGCAAAGATGTGGAGAAATTGGAACCTTTGTGAATTGCTGGTGGGAACGGGAAATGGTGCAGCTGCTGTGGATGTTTGGTACATCCTCAGATAGTTGGACATGGAATTACCATAAAATTACCAGCAATTGCACTCTTCGGTATATATCCAGAAGAATGGAAGCAGGAACTTAAAGAGCTTAAAGGGATACCTGTATGCGAATGTTCATAGTAGCATTATTCATAGTAACCAAAAGGTGGAGTCCGCCCAACTATGATGAATGAATATATAAACAAAATGTGGCGTATCCAGGCAATGGAAGATTTCTCGGCCAATGTGCCAAAACATGGATAAACATCAAGGACGCTATCCTAAGTGAAATAAGCCAGACACAGAAGGACAGATATTGTATGATTCCTGATATGGTTTGGCTGTGTCCCCACCCTCATCTCATCTTGAATTGTAGCTGCCATCATCCTCACATATTGTGGAAGGGACACAGTGGGAGATAATTAAATCATGGGGCTGTTTCCCCCATACTGTGAGCTACCGCGCCTGGCCCTAACTAGATTTTGAATTCTAATCAGGAAAAACTATTTTCCCGATGATTATTTTACCTGAAAGTCCTCAGGGCTGTTTAGGGAAGAGCAGGCTTGGATTTCACTTACATTAGTGTCTTAGGTTGCTGCAGCAAATTATAACTGGGTGGCTTAAAGCAGTAGAATTGGGCTGGGTGAGGTGGCTCACCCCTGTAATCCAAGCACTTTGGGAGGCCGAGGTGGGTAGATCACCTGAGGTCACGAGTTTGAGACCAGCCTGGCCAACATAGTGAAACCCTGTCTCTACTAAAAATACAAAAAATTAGCTGGGCGTGGTCATGGGCACCTGAAATCCCAGCTAATTGGGAGGCTGAGGCAGGAGAATCGCTTGAACCCAGGAGGTAGAGGTTGCAGTGAGCTGAGATCGTGCCAATGCACTCCAGCCTGGGTGACAGAGCGAGACTCCCTTTAAAAAAAAAAAATTTGCCACCCTGGCATTTTATACAGAAGTCAGAAGACTGGACAGGTTCTAGGCAACCTGGTTCTGCCTCTTTTAGCTTTAATTTATTGTGAGATATAGGGCCAAAGAATGTGGATTGCTAATCCCCGCTCTCAGCCCCAAGGGTCTGTATCAAAGTTCTCAAATTCTTCATCAAAAATCAAATTCAGATATTACTTCTTATTCAAAGGCTGTGACCTTGAGCAAGCCTGCTGTCTGTTTTTGCAATTCCAAGCAAGACTTTGTGTAAACCTCAGACTCGGCGGAATATTTTTCAGATTATAAATCAAAAAATATGCTTAGTATGAAAACACTACATTCTTTATATCAAAGTACTATACATATTTATTATTATTTCCCCATCTCCAGGCAGTCTCTTTCCATTTCCCTCAGAGATCACAAATGTTCAATTATTTCTTAGATATGTTAGAATTACATAGACATATCTCAAAAATTGTTTTCACTCTTTCCCTCCCTCCCTTCCCTTTTCTTCCCTTTTCCCTCCACTTCTCCCTCCCTCCCTTCCCTTCTCTTTCCTTCCTTTCTTCCTTCCTTCCCTCCCTCCCTCCCTCTATCCTTCCTACTTCCTTCTTTCCTTCCTTCCTTCCTTCCCTCCTTCCTTCCTTCCTTCCCTCCTTCTTTCCTTCCTTCCTTCCCTCCTTCCTTCCCTCCTTCTTTCCTTCCTTCTCTTCTCTTTCCCTCTCTTCTCTTCTTCCTCTTTCTCATATCATGACCTCTATTCTTGGTTTTACTCTGGAATCATTTTTGTTTATTTGGGCTTGTGTCTCTCTGCTTCAGCTATTATGCTGTGAACAATTTTTTTTCCTTCCTTTTCCTCTTTCCTTGAAGGTAAGACTTGCAAATCCACTTTTCTAGACACAGTTTGACTACTCTCTCTTTCTCGTAATTTTACTAACTGGCCTCAAAAGCCATTTGTTGTGAAGCATTCACGGACCAGGCTTGGTAATTTCCAAAGAGAATTAAGGCCACTTAGTATAAAAGGCACATACAATGAGATTATTGGATGAGAAAAATGAATCAAAGCCATGAAAAGGACCAAACGTGCTCCCTCAAGGACTGAGTGACTCTAATTAAATTTTAAATTTGGCACTGAGATTCCTATTGGTCTGGGCAATAAGAGAAACTACAACATTGCATAAGTCACTTTATTTAATAGAGAACAGAACTGGTCCATTTGTCATTAGAGACCTTTTCTGGTTTTTAACTATAAAAGGAATTTTCCAGGTGGGTATCATGCAAGGGATGCCGAGCAAGACAATCCACAAGGCGGAGATTATGTTGACCTAAAAGATTTCTGGGCTGCGCATGGTGGCTCGTGCCTATAATCATAGCACTTTGGGAGGCCAAGGTGGGCTGATCGCCTGAGGTCGGGAGTTCAAAACCAGCCTGGTCAACATGATGAAACCCTGTCTCTACTAAAAATACAAAAATTACTTGGGCATGATGGCAGGCGCCTGTAATCCCAGCTACTCGGGAGGTTGAGGCATGAGAATTGCTTGAACTTGGGAGGTGGAGGTTGCAGTGAGCCAAGATTGGGCCATTACACTCCACACTCCAGCCTGGGCAACAGAGCAGGACTCCATCTCAAAAAAAAAAAAAAAAAAAAAATGGTTTCTGCTTTTCTCTCTCACAGGAACCTGGAGGATCGACCTGTATAACTTAGTTCAGTCCCCTGGGACTGAACAAGTTGGGTTTCTGAGTGGAAGGACCAGGACTGACTATGTTTTTGTTGGACAGTATCAACCAAGGGCTTACGTGGATGCTCGTGATGGCAGAGGTTTTGCTGTGCTATTTGCACTGCTTGTGTTGAATTCTAGGTCAATTGCTTCTTAAAGCCACTCTGGGTCCCTGATAATAAAATGAACGCGTGAACTTTCTATGGAAAAGTGGTAGCAGCAGGGAGTTTTTTCCACATACACCATCTTGCTTTGTGTCCTGGGATCTTGCAACTCTGGGTTCCACTGCTAGGATCCCAAATCACTACTTGGCCAAAGGAAATGATAAAAAATGACGATGATGATCATGATGGCAATGTCAGCCAACTTTTCTGCTTATCTTTGTTGAGAGCTTAATTTGTGATAGTCTTGGCCATACATTTTCTTAATTAATTTGTGAGAGCTTAATTTGTGATAGTCTTGGCCATACATTTTCTTAATTATCTTAACAATAGCCTTATAAGGAATGTGTCCTGCTGTTTTGATCTTCATGTTATAGGAGATCAGAGGTCTATGATGTGTCTGAGTTGGGTGAGTGCCTGCATTAGCTCCCTAAGGCTGCCATAACAAAGTACCACAAACTGGGTGACTTGAAAAATAAAAATTTAGGCTGGGTGCGGTGGCTCATGCCAGCACTTTGGGAAAATCCCAGCACTTTGGGAGGCCGAGGCAGGTGGATCACCTGAGGTCAGGAGTTCAAGACTAGCCTGGCCAATATGGTGAAACCCTGTCTCTACTAAAAGTACAAAATTAGCTGAGTGTGGTGGTGCATACCTGTAATCTAAGCTACTCAGTGGGAGGTGGCCGCAGGAGAATTGTTTGAACCTGGAAGGCGGAGGTTGCAGTGAGCCGAGATCACGCCACTGCACTCCAACCTGGGTAACAGACCAAGACTCCATCTCAAAAAAAAAAAAAGAAAAAAGAAAAAAGAAGGAAATTCGTTCTCTCGTAGTTCTGGAGGCCAAAAGTCCAAAATCAAGTTGTTAGTAGGGTTAGCTCCCTCTTAGGGGCTCAGAAGAAGAATCTTCTCCATCCCAATCTCCCAGCTTCTCGTGGTGACCAGCAATGCTTGGCTTGGAGCTGCGGCCCTCCAATCTCGACCTCCTTCATTGCAGGACTTTCCCCCTCTGTGACTATGGCACACAAGCCATATTGGACTGAGGGTCCATCCCACTCGAGTATTGCCTCATCTTAACATACATCTTAATTACATTTGCCAACATCCTACTTCAAACTATGGTCACATTCACAGGTACCAGGGCTTTCAACTTCAAATTATCCTTTTGGGGAACACAACTCAACTCACAGCAGTGACCGATCTTTTTCTTGGGGCACCTGTCCAGGAAAGACACAGGGAGACTTGGTGAAGGCACCGGTAGGAGTAGACCTGGTCACAGAGGAAGCAGAACCAGTGAGAAGCCAGGTGGAGCCTCTGGTGGATTTTCAGAGTTGCTCTCTTATTCAGCATGACATTTCGGTGATTTCATGACTGCTGAGATGATTGTGGAAGATGCTGTTTATTGCTTATTCAGTGGTCATTTTCCCCTTATTTTCCAGCAACATCCTGATTTTATTTCAGTGGCAAGGTGGCCAACCACAGGGGATAGATCATCACTAGTTTTTTTCTTTTTTGAGACAGAGTCTTGCTCTGTTGCCCAGGCTGGAGTGCAGTGGCTTGATCTCGGCTCACTGCAACCTCTGCCTTCCAGGTTCAAGCAATTCTCTGCCTCAGCCTCCCTGGTAGCTGGGATTACAGGCACTTACCACCACGCCCAGCTAATTTTTGTATTTTTAGTAGAGATGGGGTTTCACCATCTTGGTCAGGCTGGTCTTGAACTCTTGACCTTGTGATCCTGGCTTCCCAAAGTGCTGGGAGGCCAAGAGGGAGCCACTGCGCCTGGCTGATCATCGCTAGTTTAAGGAATATGTTACCATCATCCCATTCCTCTTGGCCAATGATTGGTTTTGCGTGAACATGTGATCCAGTTTTAGCCAACTTGATAAAAGGGAAATCTTTCTGGGGCCTCCTGGAAACGGGTTCCTCCATGAGAAGAGAGAAGTGTGTGAGGACAGAATCCCTTTTACCCTTATGTGACGATATGGTGCTCGGAGCTGCAGCAGCCATCTTGCGACCATGAGCGGAGCTACTCCGAGGATACAAGAGCTGAAAGATTAAAGGAGTTTTGTATTTAAAGACATCATTGCACCAACCCTGGCACTCCCATCTCCTTATTGTGAGAAATAAATATTTTCAGTTGCAGCTTAATCCATAATTATTTTGTTTATTGCTTGAGGCCAAATATACTCTTTATGGTATTATTTCAATATTCTGTGTCTTCATGCATTTTCATGTAATCTTGAGGTAAATTTTTTTCTGAGGTCGAGTCTTACTCTATTGCCCAGGCTGGAGTGCAGTGGTGCTATCTCAGCTCACTGCAACCTCCACCTCCCTGGTTCAGGCGATTCTCCTGCCTCAGCCTCCTGAGTAGCTGGGGTTACAGGTGTCTGCCACCATGCCCAGCTAATTTTTGTATTTTTAGTAGACACGATGTTTCACCATGTTGGACAGGCTAGTCTTGAACTCCTGACCTCAGGTGATTTGCCCACCTCGGCCTCCCAAAGTGTTGGGATTACAGGCCTGAGCCACTGTGCCAGGCCCTGAAATAAACTTCCATTACCTACGATTGCTATTGTGGACTGAATGTTTGTGTCTCACCCTACCTCCAATTTGTATGTAGAAACTCTAACCCCAATATGATGGCATTTGGAGATGAGGCCTTTGGAAAGTAATTAGGGTTAGACGAGGTCATGAGAATGGGGCTTTCATAATGAGATTAGCGGTCTTATAAGAAGAGAAAGAGATCTTTCTCTCTCTTTTATCCCTTGTGAATGTGCTGAGGAAAGGCCACATGCGAACATAGCAAGAAGGTGGCAGTCTGCACCTCAGAAAAGAGAGTCCTTACCAGGAAATGAGCCAGAAGGCACCTTGATCTTGGACTTCCCAGCCTCCAGAACTGTGAGAAATGCATTTCTGTCTTCAAGCGACCTATTCTATGATATTTTGTTACAACAACCTGAGCTAACTAAGACAGTTATGCATCTGTGTATGTAGTAAACATATCTCTAGTATTTGCAACTTGAAAGAGATTACCACATATCTTTCAAGGACTCAAAAGCCTTCAAGAGTTTGTTTGGCAGCAGTTTCATTTCAATAATTTTTGGGGGGCAACAACTGAAAGTGAATGGAGGAAAGAGACTTGTGGGCTGATTTTTGATGGCTGTAAATACTGCCATGAGAGGCATCTTTATGCAGTAACAACTTTATGCATTTTTATGGCTGTGGGGTCTAGAGCATTTGCACTGGAGTCCAGTGATCTGGTTTGAATTACACTCCAACATGGACTGGCTATGTGACATGGGGCAATTACTTCACCCTTTTAGGCCTTAGTTTCCTTATCTGTAAAATAGGGATACTAATAATATCTGTCTCAGGGTTATTTAAGGATTCAATGAGTTAAATACAGAAGGCATTTCAAATAGTTTTTGCTGAGTAGTAAAGGTTGATCAAGGCATGTTTTGCAACTGCTGAATTATTCCTGAGACTATGCTCCCAGGAAATGTTATTGGTATAGCTTTCCACATGCAGGCTGTGGGCATGCAGGTTCTGTTCCTGACTGCTCCACACTTTTCACCTCCTGTTAGGCTGCCCTCCTAACAGAGTGATAGGTTCTGAATCAGCAGAATATTATTCCATTTTTTGCAGAGATATAAGATCTGGGGAACAGTGTCCCTGCAGGAGAACTGGATGTTCTTGAAGGATCCAAGACTCTCAGAGGCAGTGGAGGTGGTTAGAAGCAGATAAACTAGAAATGTATTTGTGGTAGAGTTAAGAGTCCTTGATAACGAATTACAGGTGGGAAAGGTGAGAAAGAGGAGTCAAGAAGTTCTGGCTGGAGCAATTAATTAGTCATCACTCACAATGACTTTCTTCCCTGCCTGTTTTGCAGACACTTAACGTGCTTCCTAAAGCATAAGGCTGATCTCTTTGGATGCCCCAAGGGCTTCCAATCAAAGGTAAAAGCCCAGGGAAGCTAAAGCTGGGGTCTGGAGGCCAGAGCAGGAACTGGATTGCCCACTCATGCCTACATTTGTTAATTTAACAGCTTCGCAGTATTGTTTGGGTACCTCGAGCTCTTTTGAGTTCATTCTTAGCTCTGTTGCCCAGGCTGGAGTGCAGTGGTGTGATTATAGCTCATTGCAGCCTCTAACTCCTGGGCTCAAGTGTTTCTCCTGCCTTAGCCTCCTCAGTATCTGGGACCACAGTTCTGTGTTACCATGCCAGGCTAGTTTTTAATTTTTTGTAGAGATGGGGTCTCATGATATTGCTTAGGCTGGTTTCGAACTCCTGGCCTCAAGTGATCTTCCTGCCTTGGCCTTCCACGGTGCTAGGATTACAGACGTGAGTCACTATGTGCGGCTCATGGAATTACATTCCAAGTCACATATCACAGTCATATATTTTGTTTTGTAGTGTATTGCATAGTTGGTATGATAGGGTTAAAAATATCAATATTTCATGAAAATGGTCATTACCTCTAGGAGCATTTTCCTCCTAATGAGACCTGAGAGCTGTTGGCTTCTCTCAGATGTGTCTGGGATTGGAACCAGCCATGCCTTCTACCTTCTCCACTGAGTTCCTGTTGAGTCTGGATTACTGGGCAGTAGTGTCAACAGAGGTCTCCTGAGATTCTCGAGTCACAGTGATGCCAAGTCTATTTTTACATTGGAAGCTATTTGGTTTCTCTTGTCTCTGGATCAAGTGAGAAGTCCATTAAATGAGCAGGCTTCCCTAAGTAGTATTTATATTTATTTTACCATGAATTGGTTGGCTGCTTCATGCAATCAGTCAGATTCTTGTTGGTCACTGCTCTCATCACTTGGCCATATCCCAAATTTATCTCCCGAATTACTAGCTTACTATGTAGTTTCATCTTAGGGGATGTTCACTCTCTGGCTTGCAGCTATCTATTATTATTTGGGTTTTCCAAGGCTATTCCTTGCTAGCCTCCTCTTGACTGTTATTAATCATCATACCTTAACCCTTATTCATTCATTCATTCATTCAGTCTTTCATTCATTTAACGAACGTTTAGTGTCTGTCATATGCCAGGCTGGGTGCTGGGGCCAGGGATTCAAAACAAGGCAATCTCCCTGCTTTCAAGGAGAAAATCCGTGCAATGTGCGCCAAATCTCCATCAGCAATTCTCACCCCTGGCTGCATGGAAGGGTCTCTTGGAGGAGAAGCTTCTTTAATTTTGTTGTTTTGTTTTGAGACAGAAACTCGCTCTGTCACCCAGGGTGGAGTGCAGGGATGCAAGCACGGCTCACTGCAGCGTCTACCTCCTGGGCTTAAGTAATTCTCCCTCTTCAGACTCCTGAGTACAGGACCATAGGTGCCTGCCACCATGGCTGGCTATTCTGTTTTTTTGTTTTTTGTTTTTTGGTATTTTTTTTAGAGATGGAGCAAGATGCTGTCTCAAAAAATAATAACAAAAAATAAAATGAATTAAATTAAAATGTTGAGACTTAATTTTTATCCTAAATATGGTTTATCCTGGAAAATGTATATGCTATTGTTGTTGGGTAGTAGTTCATATATATTTGTTAGGTCAGGTTGGTTTATTGTGTTGTTTAAGTCCTCCATTTTCTCATTGATTTTCTGCCTGTTTCTTCTATCCATTATTGAGAATGAAGTATTTAACTCTTTAACTATTATTGTAGAACTATTTCTCCCTTCAGTCTTGTCAGTTTTTGCTTCATGTATTTTGATGGTCTGTCACTAGGTGTATAATTGTTCTAATTGTTATATATTTATTATATGAAAACTTTATTAGTCTACAATGTCCCTCTTTGTCTTTTGTAACCTTCTTGGTTTAAAATATATTTTGTATGATATTACTACAGCCACCCCTGCTCTCTTTTGGTTATAATTTGCATAGAATATCCTTTTTCATCCTCTAACTTTCAATCTATTTGTTTCTTTGAATATAAAGTGAGTCTCTTGTAGACAGTATATAGTTGAATAATACTTAAAAATCAATTTTCCAATGTCTTTTATTAGACAGTTTAATCTATTTATATTTAAGGTAATTACTGATGCTCTAATCACCTATATGACTATATTTGGAATAAGGAAGAAATTAAGGTGAAATGAGGTCATAAGGGTGGAGCTCTGTTCTAATAGGATTAGCACCCTTATTAGAAGAGACCCCAGAGAGCACTTGATTGCTCTCTCTCCTTCTACCATGTGAAGACACAGCAAGAAGGTGGCCGTCTGCAAGTGAGAAAAAGAGCCCTCACCAGGAACCAAGTCAGCCAGCACTTTGATTTCTTAGCCTCCAGAACTAAAAGAAAACGAATTTTTGTAGTTTAAGGCACCCAGTTTGTAGTATTTTGTTATAGGAACCCAAGATGACTAATATGCCATGATTATAAAGGCAAGATATGGAACCTGAGGGGAAACAATCAAAGCCACCCTAGTTTTGACAGCAGGTGCACACACCTCTACCAACTGTTCTGAGGGAGGAACCCAAGTGCCCAGCTGGGCCTGGCCAGGGTGCCTTTGCTGGGTCCTTCAAGAACATGTTCCTCTGTGCACTTTTTCAGTTTTATTTTATCACATATGATGAGATTTACTGGATTTGTGCAGACTATTTAGAATACATATTACCTTAAAGGCTAATCACCAAAGAAGAGACAAGATCTTACTTCAACTGTCTGGAACGTTCTATGGTTACAGCTACTTATGTTATTTAGCATAATGCATATTTTGCTATCAACAGGAAGGTACCTGAATGTTGGAAGGCCCCTGTATTTTAGCTGAAAGCACATCATACTTTATGTTTTTTTTTTTTGAGTCAGAGTCTAGCTCTGTTGCCCAGAGTACAGTGGCATGATCTTGGCTCACAGCAACCTCTGCCTCGTGGGTTCAAGCAATTCTCCTGCCTCAGCCTCCCGAGTAGCTGGGATTATAGGCGCCCAGCACTATGCCCAGCTAATTTTTGTGTTTTTAGTAGAGACAGGTTTTCACTGTGTTGGCCAGGCTGGTCTCGAACTCCTGACCTCATAATCTGCTTGCCTGGGCCTCCCAAAATGCTGAGATCACAAGCATGAGCCACCGTGCCCGGCCAGCACATCATACTTTGCAGCTACACTTTCCTAATTTGCCTCTGTGGAGCCAAACTTGTGGGACTGTCAGCTTCATGGTTGATCAGTGGCTAGCAGTATCTTGCCTAAGCCTCTCTTCTTCTCTAGTCTTCCATCCCTCAGTAATACCAGAGTGGGAAGGTCTGCAAGGATCCAGAACCCCCAGTTGGTGGAGTCCACACGTGACCCATCAAAGATGAATTGCAGACAGGCCTGCTATTGGGAGCAACAGTCTTAATGGGTTTTCCTGCAGAGATAATTGATATATGGAGGCAATAAACTAACTGCTTTGTGATTGACCATTTAGAAAGAAATGAGCTTGCCTGCCACTGTGCTTATCAGGTTGAGTATCACCTGTTGGAGGGCCAGATTCCACAAGGGAAGGAAAGGCCTGGAAGTGGATATTTTAGTCACTGGTTCCTCTGCACAGTGGCATTCAGGGAATGTACAGACCAATCATCCTTCCCTATAGCTCAAATTTCTTATTGCTCAAGTTTTTATTTCTTTTGGATTTTAAAATCGTGGTAGGCTCTCTCTGTGCCTACAGACCTGTGTGATCAGGCTGAGATGGAAACCTAAGATCACCGGACCATGGAGACTTGGCTATAGCTGAAAGGTGCTCACATTTCTATGAGGCCGGTGAATCCTTGAACATGGTTCTCATTCTATATGAATAAGAACGCTGGCTTCTCTGAGGCCTCTCTGTGAAGGCAGAGTGAGGAAGGGCCAGATCCTAAAATGAGGTCCAGGCATAGAGGAAAGAAGAATCATAAAAGCAAGCTGTGAGAATAATATCATGATACGCTCTTGGTGACCCTCTGTGATTGAGGGGATGCACTTTGACAGAATCTCATTATTGGAATTGTATTCTCAGGGTTCTTCAGAGAAGCAGAACCTACAATACGATGCATGTGTGTGTTGAGAGCGAGCGAGAGAGAGATTTATTTCGAGGAATTGACTCATGTGATTGTGGGGGCTGGCAAGTCTGAAATTTGCAGGCCAGGCCAGCAGGCTGGAGACTCCAGGAAGAGTTGATGTTGCAATCTTGAATCTGAAGGCAGTCTGGAGGCAGAATTCCTTCTTCCTTGGGGGAGCTTAGTCTTTTCTCTTAAGGCCTCAACTGACCTTGTGAGAGTAATCTGCTTTACTCAAAGTCTTCCAATTTAAATCTTAATTCCTTCTGAAAACTACCTTCATTGCAACATCTATATTGGCGTTTGACCAAAAACTAGGTTTGACAAAAAACTAGGTAGCATGGCCTGACCATGTTGACATAATTTTATCTATGTGATAAAATTAACTATTACAGGAGCAGATAGTCCATGTATTTACCTAGTGTGAGAATTCTCAAGTCATGGTAGAGTTGACCTACTAAATAGACATAAGTGAATGAAATGCCCTGGAAGAATTCCAGTTGGAACCCCTCAGGAGCACTCAAGTTTGGAAATGGTTATTAAGTGTTAGCCCTAGGATTGGGGCCATGAAGACTTCAGCTGTTTTTAGCTAATCACCATTACTTTAAGAAGATCTCACAGTGGAAGAGGGAAAGGACCTGATGAGTGAATGTAATTATTGCTGTTGGAGTTGCCGATGTTATTTATTGCCTATATTTTACCTCTCTTTCTTGACTGTTCCAGTTCTTAAGCCAGAGGCTCACCAGCCTCCATGTCTATAAAGTCACAATTCTTGTGATCTGGTTACTCTTTCACTTTATTGATATGGGACCCGTTCACATGGTCTTTTTAAGAAGCTGGCAATTCCTGGGCTGACACTTCTGCCTTTTGGAGAACTGTTTTGTCCTAACGTAAAGTGAATTGTTTGAGCTCACTCTTTTGCTTCATAAGGTTGCAAACACCAGCTTAGTTCCGTCAGTAAAATGGCCCCCCTCAGCAGGAAGTTACGGGGATGTATACTTTCAGAGATGGTGTGTAGGCCCCACAGAGAGCATGGCCAGGTTTATCCAGGGCTGTCTTGTCCACTTCCACCAATCTCAGGTGTGTCTCAGTTGAACAGTCCAGATCTCTGGCAGATCACCACCCAACATTCAGGACTTGATGTTCAGACTTTGTGAGTACCACAAAGAGGATTCTATTTTTGCCTGGAGCAAAATCCTGGGAAGGCACGGTGGTACTTAGCACTAAGAGAAAAGCAGGGAGGACCCAGGAGGGGCTCATTAGCTGCGTGCATGAGATTCAGACTTTCCCGTTTGTAGCATGAGCTCTTGGTAACCTTCCCCGCCACCATCCCCTCCCTCCTGAATAGCTTTGAAACTGGTTTATTAGGCAGCCCAAGTATTCACCACCAGGTAATTTGCACTTACTTGAATTCTCTCAATAACTGGTAAATTCCCTGTGGATATTCCCATGGCTGCACCCCAGCTTTTGCTCCCTATGACATCCTTTGAGGATTTTCGAGAAAGAACAAGAGGGTTCTGTTTTAATTCTTTTTCTTCAAAGGTGGTACCCTATGGGTGAGTCTGAGCAGAGAATGAATATAACTGAGACAAGATGGTGCCTTTCTATTGACTTCAGATATTTAACCATGAAATGAGTTTTTTCTTTAAGATCTCCACCTTCTGGGTTCAAGTGATCCTCCTCCTTCAGCCTCCCGAGTAGCCGGGGTTACAGGCACCCACCACCACACCTGGCGAATTTTTGTAGTTTTTAAATACAGACGGGGTTTTACCATGTTGGCCAGGTTAGTCTCGAACTCCTGACCTCGTGATCACTTGTTTGATAAAATTACCAGTCAATTTAACTTAATGTCATTTGTGCCACACTGACTGTGAAGTTTGGCCCAGCCTTTGTGGCTAACATGATCTGGTGCTTTGTCCACAGCCAGGCCTCAAGCTCATGTCTGCAAGGCTGACAGCAAAACTTGTGTGCAGGTGTGCTCTGGCCCAGATTTCCTTTCCCTCAGACCCAAGGCTTCTTTCAGACTGAGATCTCTGTTGCCTAATTACTTGCCTAAAAATTCCACATTTTTTTCCCTCTGAAAAAAGCAATCTGGTCGGGCATGGTGGCTCACATCTGTAATCTCAGCACTTTGGGAGACTGAGGTGGGAGAATTGCTTGAGGTTAGGAGTTCAAGACCAGCCTGGGCAACATAGCAAAACCCCGCCTCTATTTCATTAATTAACAAAAAGCAATCATTTCTTCTCAGCCCTTCCCAGATCAACTCTTTAGTAGGTATACCCCAGGATCTACATTTCTGGGACTTACTTTTGCATAATTAAACCATTACAGTCAAAACTTAGCAAAAGGAAGATTTGCTTTTAGGCCTTATTTTATTATTTATTTGTTTATTTTTGAGATGGAGTCTCGCTCTGTTGTCCAGGCTGGAGTGTAGTGGCACGATCTTGGCTCACTGCAGCCTCCACCTCCCAGGTTCAAGAGATTCTCCTGCCTCAGCCTCCTGAGCAGCTGGGATTATGGGTGCCCGCCACCACACCTGGCTAATTTTTGCATTTTTAGTAGAGACAGGGTTTTACCATGTTAGCCAGACTGGTCTTGAACTCCTGACCTCAAGTGATCTGCCCACCTCGGCTTCCCAAAGTGCTGGGATTACAGGCGTGAGCCACTGCACCCAACCACTTTTATATTTTAGAAGTGTAAACTTAGAGCAAGTATTAGTTTTTTTTTCTTTAATTTTTAAATTTAGTGGTACATGTGCTGGTTTGTTACATAGGTACACGTGTGTCATGAGGATTCGTTGTACAGATTATTTCATCACCCAAGTATTAAGCCTAGTAACCATTAGTTATTTTTTCTGATTTTCTTCCTCCTCCCACCCTTCACCGTCCAATACTTGGTGATAAGTGATGGGTCCCAGTGAGCTGTTCTCCTCTATGGGTCCATGTGTTCTCATCATTTAGCTCCCACTTATAAGTGAGAACATGTGGTATTTGGTTTTCTCTTCCTGTGTTAGTTTGCTAAGGATGATGGCCTTCAGCTCTATCTATGTCCCTGCAAAGAACTTGATCTCATTCCATTTTTTAGCTACATAGTATTCCATGGTGTATAGGTACCACATTTTTTTTCTTGAGATGGAGTCTTGCTCTGTCACCCAAGCTGAACTGCAGTGGCATGATCTTGGCTCGCTGTAATCTTCGCCTCCCAGGTTCAAGTGATTCTCCTACCTCAGCTTCCCAAGTAGCTGGGGTTACAGGCACATGCCACCATACCTGGCAAAATTTTTAAATTTTTTTATTTTTTTGAGATGGAGTCTTGTTCTGTCACCCAGGCTGGAGTGCAGTGGCATGATCTCAGCTCTCTGCAATCACCACCTCCTGGGTTCAAGCAATTCTTCTGCTTCAGCCTCCTGAGTAGCTGGGACTACAGGCACCCACCACCATGCCCGGATACTTTTTGTATTTTTTTTTTTTTAGTAGAGACACGTTTTCACCATATTGGTCAGGGTCGTCTACGAACTCCTGACCTCAGGTGTTCCACCTGCCTTGGCCTTCCAAAGTGCTGGGATTACAGGTTTGAGCCACCGTGCCTGGCCACATACCACATTTTCTTTATCAAGTCTACTACGGATGGGCATTTAGGTTACTTCCATGTCTTTGCTATTGTGAATAGTGCAGAGCAAGTATTTTAATTCGCCGTGTCCTGTGTGTATGTGTAGAGGTGACATTTCCTGACTTCTTCCATGTGGAACTGGAAACAGTAAAGTGAGTCTGCTTTGTCATTTGCTCACTCTTCATTTTCCCACTCAACGACGTGCCTTAGACATATGTAAATCTGCTAGACTAAAAGAGGTCCCTCCTGTCATTAACTTCCTAATTCCACTAGAATTTTAGAGAGTACTCATGAGATAAATGAAAAGGATATTGAATGAGGAGATAAGACATTGTGCATTCCTGGCATCACTTGCTTGCTTTCCCCCAGTCTCAGTTTCCTCATGTATCCCTGGAGGTGATAATTCAGAGAGTTATGAGATTTTAGAGAGGATACATGCAATGCCACTTCAGAAAGATGAGGAGTTACTTAGGTTACATAGACAAGGGTGAGTTGCTCAGTATCTATGATGCTCGGAGAAAATTCAAGAGTGACTTGAAATTCTCCATTTCAAATATCTCCTCTGTTTTCCCTCTTTTCCCCTAAGATGTCTCGGAATAAACTTCCCTCTAACTGCCAGTGAAAGAGAGCAAGACTGACTTTATCAGGTTCAAATGTTTTTTTTTTTTTCCCCAGTTAGAGGTAGGGTTCAGGACATAATAGTTAAATTTTACATTGTTTCTCTTCCCAGTGCTTTGGGATGCTGATATAGAATGGAAGTATGGGAAAATATGGGGGTGCACATTCCAGAAACTTCCATTGGGTAGACTTGTTGCTATAATGAAGTACCTCTGGGCATGGAAGATGGTCTCAGCCCAGCCTTTTGGGATGAAGCTATCAACTATCAAAGCTTTTGAAGGCTTGTCCTACCAAGATTTCTATATGTCACCAGGCATGGAAATCTACTGTGGGAAGTAGAAAAGTTCCTCTTTAAAGTTTTCTTTCTTGTTAAAGAATAAGTCATAAGTGAGCTAATAACGCTTTGTTAAGCCCTATCCTGTGTAGCTGTTAGACATGCCATGCTTACAGGCACATAGTACATTCAATGTCCTTGTACTTTCTGTGCTGGATGTGCTCACTGGCATGTCCCAGCTCGCCGTTGTTTTTACCTGTTTTAAAAAGTTTTAAGTTAGTAGCCAATCGGGTTTTAGTTTAAATTGTGAGGTCTGGCTCCAGCCGACGGAGATTAGACACAGCAGTAAGGACGACCCCAAATGCATAAGGAATAAATATGTTTGCTCTTCCTTTGTTCACTGTACTCTCGTGGAAAGATGGCTAGCGAGGGTACCCTTCCTGCAGTCCAGGAAGTAAAAATTGCCTCCTGAGAGATCCGTTGACTCAGTGAGTGCTAATTTTCCTTTTCGACACCAAGCATCTGTTTGCAACATCTGTTATCTGAATTAGGCTGGGAACATTGCAAGTTATGTCAGTCCCCAGGCTCTGATGGCCCAGGGACTCCTAGGGTCACTTTCTTCCTAGCATCTGATTATCCCTCTCTTCTTCATTTTTCCTTCCTTAGATCCCCTGTAATAGCATGAAATGCCTTATTTGCTTCTAATATGTACTCACAGATACATGGTATTATCTCCTTCCCAGATGGAGTCACTTTTAATTAAAAGCCAAAAATCCTGTATTTAAAATTTGGATTTAATATGTGCTTTCGAAAGGAAGGGTGGGGATACAGGTAAACAGATCAGGAAGGTGGGAAGGCATTTATGCTCTGCTTTGGTTTTGCTTTCTCTGCAAGTGTGGAATTTTTTAACTAAAAAAATTTTTTAGCCAAGACTTTTCAATAGAAACACATACAAGTATCTCTCTGTCTACTCCATTCTGCTGACTTTGAAGAGGACAGGTGGGTATGCTTAAACCACTGTGTTCCCTGGTGGGCTGATGGACTTGATGATTTTGTAGGGCGACCTCAGCCAATGGCAGCAGCTGTTCCCTTTTGGAGGAGCTGGAGGTTTGGCAAGGGCAGCGGAAGAGTTGTACAGGGTGTTTGTACACTGCAAGTAAGTGGGAGTAGGCTTTGCATGTTCATGCCTCTTCATTCTCTCTTATTGAATCCTCAGAAACCACGATGCTGGCTGGGTTTGGCACAGCTCATGTAGGCAATGCGACTGATTAGAAAGAGCCAACAGGCCGGGTGCCATGGCTCACACCTGTAATCCCAGCACTTAGGGAGGCCGAGGCGGGCAGATCACCCGAGGCCAGAAGTTCGAGATCAGCCTGGCCAATGTGGTGAAACCCTGTCTCTACTAAAAATACAAAAATTTAGCTGGATATGAGTGTGCACCTGTAATCCCAGCTACTTGGGAGGTTGATGAGGCAGGAGAATTGCTTCAACCTGGGAGGCAGAGATTGTAGTGAGGAGAGATCATGCCATTGCACTCCAGTCTGGGCGATAAGAGCAAAACTCTGTCTCAAACAAACAAACAAACAAACGAAAAAGTAGAGCTGAATCTCCCTGTGCCTGAGTCTACCTGTCCCAGCAACATGTAGTCCACATGCATGCCATGAGCCTCCTCTGTCCATCTTGGCTCACTGCAACCTCTGCCTTCCGGATTCAGGTGATTCTCCTGCCTTAGCCTCCTGAGTAGCTAGGATTATAGGCACGCGCCACCACACCTGGCTGATTTTTGTAATTTTAGTAGAGACAAGGTTTCATCATGTTGACCAGGCTGGTCTTGAACTTCTGACTTCAGATGATCCACCTGCCTTGGCCTCCCAAAGCGCTGGGATGACAGATGTAAGCCACTGCTCCTGGTCCCCTGTTCCTTCTTTAGAAAATGGCTCTTGATCTTGGGTGGACATAAGGGCCACCCAAGAAAGGCTGTTAAAAATGCAGATTCTTGGGCTCCACTCCCCAGCAAGACTGAATCTGGAGGCATCTGGGGTGGGACCCAGGAATCTGAATTTTAACCAGTGATTAACGAAATCCTGGGGTTGATGTGAGATCATGAATATAAACAGACATGTCCAGACAATCTGAGGAGAAAAACAGTGCAGATGCTACCAGAATCAACTTGTCACTGTTGTTACCCACAATGTCACACTGTGCCTTCTCCACTCAGAAATTTTTGAAAAAAATATGTGGAAGAATCATCCAAGAAATACAATCAGTCTGATGGAGGATGGGAGCTAAGTGCCACCTCCATAACTTACGTCAGAGGTCCAACACTAAATCTGCTTGGTACCTACTTAAGCCTTCTAAGCTTTAGAACATTTTTGGAAGTGGGCAGCGTATGTGTAGCACTTCTCATCTATTTTTTTTTTTGAGATGGAGTCTCACTCTGTTGCTCAGGCCAGAGTGTAGTGACATGATCTTGGCTCACAGCAACCTCCACCTCCTGGGTTCAAGCGATTCTCCCAACTCAGCCTCCCAAGTAGTTGGGATTACAGGCATGAGCCACCATGGCCAGCCTCTCATCCATCTTTATATACGATCATAAAACTATTTAATGTTCTTTCATGAAGTCAAGGAAGAGGTTGACTTGTAGAAAACCTTCCAATCTATCCTGGAAAGTGCAAATGATTTAGAATGGAGCACAAAATACCAGACATTGTAATTCAACTTAAAGTAAATATCATTCTAGCAGTCTGTTGCCATGAACTGGAACCCCGACAGCAGGGAAGCAGGTGCTGTTGGTATATATCACATACAAAGACTCAATTTTGTGTGTCAAAAATCGGCTTGCCTGCCTGGTAAGAGGTCACCACCTATATCTAGGAATAAATGTAAATAATGAAAAGCAATTAAAAATAAATGATATGTGCTCCTTTGTACTCCTTTATAGACTTTGTCCTTTGGTTTGAAATTTTTCTGCCCTTACTATTACCAAAGATCTCTCTTGAATAATTAAAACAATATTGTCTTTTAAAAATTGTAAAATAGAAAATTTTGGAAAAATAGGGCAAAGAAATGATTCATCATCTCATTATCACTTTTGAGCATCCCAAGTCTTTTTCCATTTGCACACACATTTTTATCAATCTGGATCAGCGTGTCTCCACTTTTCATCTCATATTATGTCAGATACATTTTTCATGTTTTTGCCATATCTTTAAAATTATAATTTCTAATGACTGAGCACATGGACTCTCCTTAATTCATTTTCCACTCTTAGATAATTTGGTTGCCCTCAATTTTTCACTCACCTAATGTCCTTTTTGGATAATGAACTATTTTAAACCCATAAAAAATGACAAAGAATGGTATAGGAAATATTCATGTATGCATCACCTAAACTTAGACAAATGTTCTGTTATTTCTAACCATCTCTTTGAAGGGCTGTTTTGTCTGTTATCTCTTACCTGTTTGACATGTCCTCATTCCTTTGATGAAGACTCAAGTGGCGTCTGTGGTCAGAATCTTGCTGTGTCATACCTAACTTGACCTGGAAGTTAATATTGCTGTGTATTGTACAGCAGGGGTACGGATGATGAAACGTTAGGATGAAAGTCTGGACTCCCGGGTATGACTCCAGCTGCAGAATCAGGCTTATGAGGTTTACTAGCTGTGTTTTCCCGTCAGAGATTGTATGGTGGTCCACAGCCTGCACTGGCTCTCACAGATCCTGACATGATCCAAGAGCGCCAGGGAAAAAACGTGATGCTATTGTTACAAACTGGCAGGTAGGCATCCATTTAAAAAGTTTTAAAAATGTATTTATTTACTTAAAATTTTATTTTGAAATAATGATAGATTCACAGGAAGTTGGGGAAAATGTACAGGGAAGAACCCATGTACCCTTCATCCCATGTCCCCCAGTGGTAATGTCCTGCAAGACTATAGTATGGTATCCAACCAGGAAATTGGCATTGGTGCAATCCACAGAGCTTATTCAGATTTTATCCATTCTATGTGCGCTCCTGTGTGTGTGTGTGTGTTTGTACATGTATGTGTGTCCATCTCTGTGCAAATTTGTCACGTGTAGATTTGTGTAACAACCATCACAATCAAAATACAGAACTATTCCATCACCCCAGGGCTTCCTCTTGCTTTCTTTTATTTATATTTAAAATTGAGACAGGGTCTCACTATGTTGCCCAGGCTGGAATGCAGTGGCACAATCATGGTTCACTGCAGCCTGGCCTCCTGGGCGCAAGTAATCCTCCCACTTCAGCCTCCTGAGTAGCGAGGACTACAGGTATGTGCCACTACACTTGGCTAATGTTTGTTTTTTCTTTTTGTAGAGACAGGATTTCACCATGTTGCCCAGGCTTGAATTCCTGGGCTTGTGTGATCTGCTTGCCTCGTCCTCCCAAAACTGTTAGGCTTACAGATGTGAACCCGGCCTGCCCTCCCTCCCTCCCTCCTTTCCTCTCTTCCTTCCTTCTTTTGATCTTTCTTTGATGGAGTCTGGCTCTATCGGTCTTTGCTCACTGAAATCTCTGCCTCCTAAGTTCAAGCCATTTTCTGGCTTCAGCCTCCCCGGTAGCTGGGATTACAGGCGCATGCCACCACGCCCAGCTAATTTTTAAAATATTATTAGTAGAGACTGGGTTTCATTATGTTGGCCAGGCTGGTCTTGAACTCCTGACCTCAAGTGATCCACTCACCTCAGCCTCCCAAAGTGCTGGGATCAGAGGAGTGAGCCACCATGCCTGGCCACCACTCCCTTTCCACTCTGCACAGCCCTGGAGGAGGTGCTAGGTCTTGTTCCTGTCTATTCCACTAGAAGAACAGGTTTCCTACTGCAAAGGGCATTTGTATTTAAAAGGAGACTGGGACATAGAGGCTGAAAACTACACCGGCGGGCTGGGTGTTCCCTCCGCTCTCACAGGAAGTTGGGCCTTTGGGATGAAATAATAAACTCACTAGACTATTTTTATTTCTGGACTGAAGCCGTGCTCTGACATGTGCCTCATCCTCCCAAATTGCCCCATTCTTTGCCTGCTGCTGTCCACATTCTATGGTGCTCTTTGGTTGGCTTTTCCATAAACGCACTTTACTGTTTCCTCTCTGGCAGAGAAATGGATTTCTGTCTCCATCTCTGGCAGGGAAATGGCAGGGATAGGGTATCCCAGGTCTCAAATGTCTTACAGTTTTGGTGAATGGACTTTTCTCAACCTGACATCCAGGGAAGTAAAGTGACTGCAGCAGGCACTGGGCTTAAAACAGGCCATCCCAGGTATCAATCACCCCATGGCCCTGTAGTCATCTGGCCCAGGCTCAACCCTCCCTCTATCTGTGTCTTGTAAGTGGCTTACATCACGATCTGTGCTCCATGACCCTTTGTGCTCTGTCCTAAGGATTGGGCATAGCAATACTAAGGACTAATTAATTGGTCTGTTTACAAAGCGATGTGACCTTGTGCTATTCAGCTTACTCCATTTAAAGGTGGTTGTGAAAAATGAAAGTGATTTCTCCGTTCATATACTCATTCAAAAGTTGCCATGCCCGCTATAGCACTCTTAGGCCCCAGGAATATAGAAATGAATAAATTATGCTTCCTACCTGGATGATCTCATAGTTTAATGGATGAGACAGAGCATAATTATTATGCATACATTATCACAACTGTCGCCATGGGTACGTTCATGAAATGCCACTGGAATGTGTGTAAGAGGAGGGAATCAGGGGAGGCTTCCCAGAAAAGGGGATGTTAAACTGAACCTCATTCGGCCCCAGGCCACCCTAGTGGAAAATGCCCACATGGTCATATTCTAATGACACACTTCTCTGCCTGAATATTGGGCAAATCATGGAATTTGCCAATGAACAGTGGAAGATTTAATAAAAACATTTAGACTGGGCACAGTGGCTCATGCTTATAAATCCCAGTGCTTTGGGAGGCCAAGGTGGGAGGATCACTTGAGGCCAGGAGTTCAAGGCCAGCCTGGGCAACATAGCAAGACCTTGTCTCTACAAAAAATTACAAAAATTAGCTGGGTGTGGTGGTGCACGCCTGTAGTCCCAGCTACTTAGGAGGCTGAGGTGGGAGGATGGTTTGATCCCAGGAGGCTGAAGCTATTAAAATAATAAAACTCTTATTATAAAGGATTGTGTTTCATGTTTTGAAGGAGTTTCTGAAATACAGAAAACCAAAAATAATAAGGTAACCACCATGCATATTCCTACTCCTCAGATCTTGAATTTAAACCATTAATATTTCAGATAAATCTTTAATGTTTAAAGGAGTTAGAATAATATAACAAGGGTTAAGCACCTTTTCTGTCTCTCTCCGGTTTCAGTCTCTTTTCTTTTCCAGAGGCATATTATCATAAATTTGGTATGTGTTTTGTCTACTCTATTTAAAATGATTTTTTCACGTGCTTTAATGAATATGTCTCTATATGATATTGAAGAGTATCATTTTATGCATTTATTTATTTTGAGACAGAGTTTCGCTCTTGTTGCCCAGCCTGGAGTGCAATGGTGAGATCTCAGCTCACCGCAATCTCTGCCTCCCTGGTTCAAGCGATTCTCCTGCTCAGCCTCCTGAGCAGCCGGGATTGCAGGCATGCACCACCATGCCAGGCTAACTTTGTATTTTTAGTAGAGACAGGGTTTCTCCATGTCAGGCTGGTCTTGAATTCCCGACCTCAGGTGATCTGCCTGCCTCGGACTCCCAAAGTTCTTACAGGCATGAGCCACCACACCTGGCCCATTTTATGCATTTTAAATGTTTATAGAAGTCCTATGATATGCATAGCATAGCATAGCATCTTAAAGCTTATCTTTTAATTCATCATTACGATTTCAAGATCTAGCCATTTTGAGATCTTTATTAACTTATTAATTTACATGCTGTAGAACATTTTCAGTTGACTATTCCAGAGTTAGTCTGTACATTTTCCCACTGATGAATATTTTGGTTGTTTCTTTCTTTTCTTTCCTTGTTTTTTGCTTTTACCAATAATTCTGTGGTAAGCACTGTGTATAACATACACTGATGGAAAACGGCAAACAATTTTTGGCTTTTGGCTGCATGCAACACCAGATTACGCCATTTGCTTCTCCAAAGTGATTGTACTAGCTTACATTTCTATCACATTTTAATGCCTCTTTTTATTAAACATCTGGTCTTGTCAGACTGTCTGAGCTGCCAGGAAGTCTGGCAATGAAATGGTACCTCATTGGCAGCTGTTTGCTGGAACTGCATGGGACAGCAGGTCATGGGCATCTCATTCCAACTCTGGGTTCAGCGACTTCACAAGGTTAGTTTGAAATTGGCCGTGGTGGGAGTATTTACACCATGGGAATTGGCAAACACTACAAACCGGGTTTTCCCTTGGAGAGCCAGTTGCTAAACGTTTATCCAATCACCATGGCCAACTCATTGGACTTCCTCAGTCCACCTTCTTCCCAGGAACTCATCTCACCTGACTCCAAGGTTACCATGGATGAAAGTCCTGTTTATGGCTGAAAGTTGTAACAAGGGGAGTTGTGCCAATTGTTGATATAGCTCAACAAGGCCTTAGCTGCATTACTGTTCCACACTGAAGGGGGTACAGGTAAGAGAATCTCTGGCAAGCAAAATTTAAAAAAAAAGCATAAAACAAAACACTCCCCCAAAACCTTCAATATATTTTTTTGGAGTGCAGTGGTGCAATCACAGCTCACTGCAGCCTTGAACTCCCTGGCTCGAAAAATCCTCCCATCTTGGCCTCCCAAGTATCTGGGACTAAAGATGTGCAGCACCACACCCAACCAATTTTTAAACTTCTGTAAAGATAAGGTCTCATTGTGTTGCCCAGGCTGGTTTTGAACTCCTGGGCTCAATCAATCAATCCTGCTTCAGCCTCCCAGCTACTGGGATTGCAGGCATGAGCCACTGTACCTGGCCTCATAGTCTTTATAAAAACTCCTTTTCACGAAAGGAACTCTTCTGCAGATTTATTTTTTTCATTTAACAATATTTTCTGGAATTTATTGTATAATGTATCTTGCAATCTACTTTTTTATTTTATTTATTTATTTTTCTGAGGTGGAGTCGCTGTCTGTCACCAGGTTGTAGTGCAGTGGTGTGATCTTGGTTCAGTGCAACTTCCATCTCTCAGGTTCAAGTGATTTTCCTGTCTCAGCCTCCTGAGTAGCTGGGATTACAGGCATCACCACCACACCTGGCTAATTTTGTATTTTTAGTAGAGACAGGTTTTCTCCATGTTGGTCAGGCTGGTCTTGAACTCCCAACTTCAGGTAATCCACTTGCCTTGGCCTCCCAAAGTGCTGGGATTAGAGGCATAAGCCCATGTGCCCAGCCTTTTTTTTGAATTTTGTTTTAAATGAATGAGAGGTTCTTATGTTGCCCAGGCTGGCCTTGAACACATAGCCTCTCTTCCTCAAGTGCCAGGACAACAGGTCTGAGCCACCATAAAAAATTAACTCCCACACCCAGTTAATTTTTTGTATTTTTTTTTTGAGATGGGGTTTCACCAAGTTGGCCAGGCTGGTCTCGAACTCCTGACCTCCTGATCTGCCCATCTTGGCCTCCCAAAGTGCTGGGATTAGAGGCATGAACCACCGTGTCCAGCAATTTTTGTATTTTTAATAGACATGAGGTTTCACCATTTTGGCCAGGATGGTATCGATCTCTTGACCTCATGATTGACCCACCTCAACCTCCCAATGTGCTGGGATTACAGGCGTGAGCCACCGAGACTGGCCATACTTTATGTTACTTATAGGTGCAGAGTATTCCATTTTGTGGATCTACTACAGATGCAATCAGTCCCCTATCAATGAACATTTGGGTTGTTTTCAGCCTTTTGTTTGTACAAAAATATTATAATAAATGGACTAATGCACGGGTCATTTTGTATTTTACTAACATATATTTAGGATAGATTCTTGTGGGTAGAATTTGTCAGTAGCATGTAGCAGATTAGAAAATAGCTTCATTGAAGTATAATTTACATGCCATAAAATGCAACTATTTTAAGTGTGCAGTTCAATGATTTTTTAGTAAATTTACATAGTTCTGCAACATGACTGCTATCCAGCTTTAGAGCACTTCCACCACCCTCAAAATTTCACTGTGCCTGTCTCCAACCCCAAATTCAGACAATTATTGATCTGTTTCCTATCTTTGAAATTCTGCCCTTTCTGGAAATTTATCATATAAAGGAAACTGTCCAATATGCAGATTTTCGTGTTGATCTTCTTTTACTTGGCATCGTGTTTTTGCGTTTCATTCATAGTGTTTAATGTCTGATGTGGTTTGGATTTGTGTCCCTTCCCAAATCTCCTGTCCACTGTAATCTCCAATGTGGGAGGTGGGGCCTGGTTGGAGATGACTGGATCACGGGAGCAGATTTCCCCATTGGTGTTGTTCTTGTGATAGAGTTCTCACGAGATCTGGTTGTTTAAAAGTGTTCATCGGCTGGGCGTGGTGGCTCACGCCTGTAATCCTAGCACTTTGGGAGGCCGAGGCGGGTAGATTACGAGGTCAGGAGTTTGAGACCAGCCTGGCCAACATGGTGAAACCCCGTCTCTACTAAAATTATAAAAATTAGCTGGGCATGGTGGCATGCACCTGTAATCCCAGCTACTCGGGAGGCGGAGGCAGGAGAATTGATTCAATCCAGGAGGTGGAGGTTGCAGGGAGCTGAGACCCCGCTACTGCACTCCCACCGAGATTCCATCTCAAAAAAAAAAAAAAAGTGTGCAGCACCTCCCCACTCTCTCTTCCTTCTGCCCTGACCATGTAAGACGTGCCTGCTTCTCCTTTGCCTTCTGCCATGATTGTAAGTTTCCTGGGACCACCCAAGCCATGCGTAACATACAGCCGGAGGAACTGTGACCTACTTAAGCCTCTTTTCTTTATACATTACCAGTCTCAGGGATTTCTTCATAACAATGCAAGAACAGGCTAATACCAGGTCTCAGTACTTCATTCCTTTTTATTATTGAGTACAGTGTACTGTATATCTATATCACAATCTGTTTGTCTGTTCATAAGTTGATGGATAGTGGCATTGTATTCAGTTTGAGGCTCTTGTGAACAAAGCTGCTATGAACATTTGTGTACATCTCTTTGTGTGCACATGTTTTTATTTCTCTCGGGTAGATACCCAGGAGCGGAATTGCTGATTCATATGATAAGGTTTATGTGATAAGTATATACTTAACATTTAAAGAAATTGCCAAACTGCTTTTCAGTTTTATATTCCCACCAATGATATTTGAGAGTTTTAGTTTCTCCATATCCTTGCAAATTGACAATCTTTTGGATTATAGCTCTTCTAATAGATGTTAATGATATTTCAGAGTGGTTTTAACTGGCATCCAACTAATGACTAATAATACTTTGCATATATTAGCTACCTAATAACTTTTTGATGGAATGTCTATTCACATATTTTACTTATGCTTTTTCTCTTTTTGAGGCAGGGTCTTACTCTGTCACCCACACTGGAGTGCAGTGGCATGATCTTGGCTTCAACCTCTGCCTCCCAAACTGAAGCAATCCTCTCACCTCAGCCTCTTGAGTAGCTGGGACCACGGGCATGTGCCACCATGCCCAGATAATTCTTGTATTTTTTTGAAGAGATGGGACTTTGCCACGTTGCCTTGGACTTGAACTCCTGGGCTCAACAGATCTACCCACTCTGATTTCTCAAATAGCTGAGAGTTACAGGCATGAGCCACCATGCCTGGCACTTTACTTTTTTTTAAATTGGGTTGTTTGTCTTTCTGTTATTGAACTGTAGAAGTTCCTTATATATTCCTGATACAAGTTCTTTATCACATACATGATTTGCAAATATCTTTCTCAGTCGTGATTTGTCTATTTTGTTGTTGTTATTGTTGTTGGGGGAGACAGGATCTCACTCTTGTCACTCAGGCAGGAGTGCAGCGGCACACTTGTGGCTCACTGCAGCCTCTCGACCTCCTACCCTCAAGCGATCTTCCCATTTCTTTTTCTTTTTCTTTTTTTTGTAGAGGTGAGGTCTCATTATATTGCCCAGGCTGATCTCAAACTCCTGGGTTCAAGCCATCCCCCTGCCTCAGCCTCCCAAAGTGCTGGGATTATAGGCCTGAGCCACTGCACCCAGCCTTTCCATTTTCTTAATGATGTTTTTGAAAGGCAAATATTTTAAATTCGGATGAAGTCCAATTTATCCCTTTTTTTCTAATATAAACTGTGCTTTTGGTGTCATATCTAAGAAATTTCTGCCTAACCAAAGGTCACAAAGATGTTCTCCAATGCTTTTTTTCTGGATGCTTTATGGATTCAGCTCTTACATTTAGGTCTATGATCCATTTTGAGTTAACATTTTATACAGTGTGAGGTCAGGGTTGATGTTTCTTATTATTTATTGCATAAGAATATTCAATGGTTCTAGCACCACTTGTTGAAGAGACTATCCCTTTTCCTTCCAAGGGCCTTGGCACCTTCGTAATAAATCAATTGACGATATATGTGTGTGTCTATTTCTAGACTCTCATTTCTTCCTGCTATCTTTACTTCTAGCCTTTCAGAAGGCTTTTAAATATCCCAGGAGGTAGAGCCCTTTGAAAAATTATTGATCTCTTTTACTGTTTGTTATAATCATCTTTTTTTGGGAATGTGGCCCAAGTCCCCTATAGGGTTGGCTTAGGTTAAGTGCACAAAGGTGTCCAAGGTTATCTTTTGAAAGTGTTTTCATTATGCAATACCTCCCCCATGCCAGTTTCCCAGGCCTCCTGTGTCACTAGGCACATTTCTTTAACTACGGGCACCTCCCCTGCTGGGCACAGTTTACTGAGGAATCGTAAGCCTGGGACCAGGCTGGAAACCCAACCCATCTCCTATGGGTTTTTTCTGTTCCATGAGACTCATGGGGCCCTCATGGCCCCTAGAGATGCCCCCAAATTGCAGCAACACCAGCTTAGGAACCTATGCCATGCTTACAATCTAGAGAGGTAGAAGATTCATTGTGAGTTCATGAGCATGTGTGTTTAAGGCCATTACAATTCCATTTAAATTAAATTCAATCTTCAAGTATCTGGATCTTTTTTTTTTTTTGAGATGGAGTTTCACTCTTCTTGCCCAGGCTGGAGTACAGTAGTGTGATCTTGGCTCACAGCAACCTTTGCTTCCCAGATTCAAGCGATTCTCTTGCCTCAGCCCCCCTAGCTACTGGAGTTACAGGCACTCACCACCACGCCCATCTAATTTTTCTGTATTTTTAGCAGAGACAGGGTTTCATCATGTTGGCAAGGCTGGTCTCAAACCCCTCACCTCAGGCAACCCACCAGCCTCAGCATCCCAAAGTGCTGGGATTACAGGTGTGAGTCATCAAACCTGGCCTAATATTTGGGTCTTTCCTATCTGTCTTGGGTGGGTGAGATGAGGCCTGGTTCCCACCAATCCTTCATGCACCTTCCCCAAAACACCCACCCCCCGCCCACGGCTAATAGGGGAGACACATATGTGCACAAGCAGCCATAAGTGCTCTGTGAAAGGAGGCTAATGGAAATACAGTCTAAGTAAAGCCATGGCCCAGTGGGAGAGTCAGTGACGTTTAGGACAGGTTGTGGGTAGTCGGGATGGAAAAAGCTTCCTAAATCTGATGTTTGAGCTGGGTTTGGCCAAAAAATAAGATAGAGGAGGCAAGAGGATTCCAGGCAGAGGAAGCAGAATCTGGCAAACCTACCCAGGTTTAGACCAGCAGAGTGTAATGGAGGAGTTTGGAATGAGGGTGAAACTGTTGAAGCCAAAGCTGGGAGCAGAGGGAGACTGAGGTTCAAGGGAATGAATCTGTTCTTGGGACTTCACCACACCTTAATTTTTTTTTACAAATTAATTAATTAATTAGTAATATAAAGAATTAATTTTTAAAGACAAAGTTTGGCTCTGTAGCCCAGGCTGAAGTGTGGTGGCACGCTCACACCTCACTGCAGCTTTGGACTCCTGGGCTCCAGCCCTCATCCTGCCCCAGCCTCTGGAGTAGCCAGGACTACAGGTGTGCACCATCAAGCCTGGCTAATTTTTTATTTTTCTGTAGCTATCGGGTCTCACTATGTTGTCCAGGCTGTCCTTGAACTCCTGGACTCAAGGGATCCTCCTGCCGCAGCTTCTCAAACAGCTGGGGTTATGGGCATTAGCTACTGCATCTGGCCATTTAAATTTTTTTAAAAAATTGTGGAAAATACATATAACACAAAATTTACCACGTTTTTTTGAGATGGAGTCTCTCTCTATCTTGCCCAGGCTGGAGGACAGTGGTGCAATCTTGGCTCACTGCAACCTCCGCTTCCTGGGTTCAAGTGATTCTCCTGCCTCAGCCTCTCGAGTAGCTGGGATTACAGGAGTATGCCACCTCACCCAGCTATTTTTTGTAGTTTTAGTAGAGACGGGGTTTCACCATGCTGGGCAGGCTGGTCTCAAACTCCTGACCTCAGGTGATCCACCTGTCTCAGCCTCCTAAAGTGCTAGGGTTACAGGCGTGCGCCTGGTCCCATCTTTTTTTTTTTTTTTTTGAGATGGAGTCCTGGTCTGTCACCCAGGCTGGAGTGCAGTGGTGCCATCTCAGCTAACTGCAACCTCTGCCTCCCGGGTTCAAGCGATTCTGCCTCAGCCTCCCAAGTAGCTGGGACTACAGGAGTGTGCCACCATGCCCAGCTAATTTTTGTATTTTTAGTAGAGACAGGGTTTCACCATGTTGGTCAGGCTGGTCTTGAACTCCTGACCTTGTGATCTGCCATTCTTGACCTCCCAAAGTGCTGGGATTACACTGCGCCCGGCCATCTTAATCGTTTTTGAGTGTAGAGTTCAGGAGTGTTAATTCACATTGTGGTGCAGCCATCCATTCATCTCCAGAACGTGTTCATCTTGTGATCCTGAAACTCTGTCCCGATTAAACACTCACTCTCCATTCTCCCTCCTCCCTGGCAACCAGCGTTTTACTTTCTGTTTCTATGAGTTTGATGACTCTAGGAGCCTCCTATGAGTGACATCATATTGTGTTTGTCTTTCGGCAACTGGCTTGTCACGCCGCATAATGTCTTCAGGGTCCTTCCCTGTTGGAGCAGGTATCAGAATTGATCTCCTTTTAAAGGCTAAATAATATTCCATTGCATGACAGACCACATTTTGTTCATTCATCCATCTGTTCACGGGCACTTGGGTCGCATCTACCTTTTGACTCGTGTGAGTAATGCTGCTATAAATGTGGGTGTGCAAATCTTTTTTTGAGACTCTGCTTTCAATTTTTTTTATTATTATACTTTAAGTTCTGGGATACATGTGCAGGTTTGTTACATAGGTGTACACATGCCATGGTGGTTTGCTGCACCCATCAACCCGTCATCTACATTACGTATTTCTCCTAATGCTCTCCATCCCCTAGCCGACAGGCCCCAATGTGTGATGTTCCCCTCCCTGTGTCCATGTGTTCTCATTGTTCAACACCCACTTATGAGTAAGAATATGCAGTGTTTGGTTTCCTGTTCCTGTATTAGTTTGCTGAGAATGATGGTTTTCAGCTTCATCCATGTCCCTGCAAAGGACATGAACTCATCCTTTTTTATGGCTGCATAGTATTTCATGGTGTATATGAGCCACATTTTCTTTAACCAGTCTACCCTTGATGGGCATTTGGTTCCAAGTCTTTGCTATTGTGAACAGTACTGCAATAAACATATACATGCATTCAATTCTTTTGGGTATATACCCAGACGTGGAATTGCTGGGTCATAGGGTAACTCTATGTTTAATTTTCTTTTCTTTTTCTTTTTTTGAGTTGGAGTCTTGTTCTGTTGCCCAGGCTGGAGTGCAGTGGTGAAATCGCAGCTCACTGCAGCCTAGTAGAGACCTTTCACATACCTACTAACAGTGCACAAGGGTTCTGATGCCTCCACATTCCCACCAATACTTGTAATTCTCTGTTATTTTCTTTTAGACTAACTATCCTAATGGGTATGTTTATTCCACCTTTGATAAAAAAGAACATTTACCTCTGAGTCATCAGATTGTGAAGACTGGCTGCAGTTAATGATTTTTATGCGAATGGACTCCTCCGAGGTTGGGCCAAGTTTGACACTTGGGACATTGACAAGTCAGTGAAGGTCATCTCTGGATCCTCAACCACCAGGCTGTATTTTCTTTGCAAATCTCGCCTGCTGTGTCTTGTGTCGCCAGCTGGTGTTCTCACTCCTGCTGCTTCCATTCCTCTCACGGCAGGAACACTCTTGTCTCCTGCCTTCTGCAACTGCAAAATAAAATCGTCTATCACAGATAGAGGGTATAAGACAGAGCAGACAGGCTGGGCTCAATGGCTCATGTCTGTAACCCCAGCACTTTGGGAGGCAGAGATGGGAGGATCACCAGAGGCCAGGAGTTGTGAGACCAGCCTGGCCAACATACTGAAATCCTATCTCTACAAAAAATTAAAGAATTAGGCTGGGCATGGTGTCTCACACCTGTAATCCCAGCACTCTGGGAGGCCAAGGTGGGCGGATCACCTGAGGTCAGGAGTTCGAGACCAGCCTGGCCAACATGGGGAAATCCTGTCTCTACTAAAAATACAAAAATTAGCTGAGAGTGGTGGTGTGCGTCTGTAATCACAGCTACTCAGCAAGCTGAAGAAGGAGAATTGCTTGAACCCAGGAGGCAGAAGTTACAGTAAGCTGAGATCGTGCCATTGCACTCCAGCCTGGGTGACAGATTGAGACTCTGTCTCAAAAAAAAAAAAAAAAGATTATAGAATTAGCCTGTGGTCCCAGCTACTCAGGAGGCTGAGGTCAGAGGATCACTTGAGCCTAGGATGTTGAGGCTGCAGTGAGCTGTGATTGCATCACTGTACTCCAGTCTGGGCAACAGAGCAAGACCTTGTCTCTGACAGAGAGAGAAGGAGAGAGAGAGGGATTTAGAGAGAGAGAGAGAGAGAGAGAGAGAGAGAGAAAGAGAGACAGAGACAGAGAGATCAGATAAAAGCAAACAAAAATGAACTCTTTCTGAGCCCTTCCACTAAAATCTGGGTCCTCCCAATACCTTTCCTCGCCTTCTTTCTTTCTGTGTGTGAAATTGCCTGGATCTTTATCTCTCTTTATCGGCTTAGAGTGTCAGGTTTTCTTGACAAGCTCATGGGGCCATTCTAGGGATCAAATGAGATTATAGATGGGCAACCACTCAGGTTTGAAGTGCTACATCAATGTATAGGATTATTATTAATCTCTCATTGATCTCTTAATACAGAAAAAAAAAAAAAGCCTCCTCCCCTGGGGTTTCCATGGCAAAGAGACGGCTGTGACTCTCCTCTCCTCAGCCCTAGCTCCTCTCCTCTGCTGAATCCAGCTCTGATGCAGGTAATGCCATCATCACCCTTGTGATTTATGACCGAGGAGGTCGCAGTGTAAATCAGAGGTTGTAAGCCCGTTTGGAATCAGGTGCATATATTTGTTTTGCTTGGCTTGTTGAGTGTTTTACAACTATTTTTATTTTGTTGTCAGCATAGAGAAATCAGCAGAGTTACCAAAAGACAAATAAAATTAAAAATCCAGGTTTCTGACATTTTTTTTTTGAGATGGAGTCTCGCTCTGTCACCCAGGCTGGAGAGCAGTGCAATCTCGGCTCACTGCAACCTCCGTCTCCCAGGTTCAAGTGATTCTCCTGCCTCAGCCTCCCAGGTAGCTGGGATTATAGGTGAGCACCACCATGCCTGGCTAGTTTTTTTGTATTTTTAGGAGAGATGGTGTTTCACCATGTTAGCCAGGCTGGTCTTGAGCTCCTGACCTCAGGTGATCCGCCCACCTTGGCCTCCCAAAGTGCTGGGATTAAAGGCATGAACCACTGCGCCTGGTGGTTTCTGACATTTTGGGAAAAATGTGGAAGCCTGAAGAGCTGGCCGTGCGGGGCCTGTGTTGCTTCTGCTGACAGAGGGGCCTCTCCCCACTGGCTGTACTTGCTGAGGGGTTTGCATTATGGGCCTGATAGGAATGAGAACCCAGTGTGAGCAGGGCAGGAATCACACCCACCAGCGATCTCTTGAGGGTGTTTCTGAGCAACACTGAACAGCTTTAGGGAGTGTCTGATTTTGGTGTGAGCACGAACACCTGTGTGAGTGTGGAACTGTGTGTTCCTCCTGGGACCTGTAAAGCCATCGCCCTATGGGTGTGGTCACTATCTTCACCTTCTGGTGACTTAAATGCTTCCAAAGTGCTGGGCTTGGTGGGGGCAGAAAGTCTATGGTTAGGAACAACGTAGAGAAAGACTCAGGGATGTTGGGTGCGGCACCTCATGCCTATAATCCCAGCACTTCGGGAGGCTGAGGCAGGAGGACTGCTTGAGGCCAGGAGTCTGAGGCTGCAGTAAGCCATGATCACACCATTGCACTCCAGCCTGGGCAACAGAGTGAGGTCCTGTCTCAAAACAAAACAAAACAGAACAAAACAAAACAAAACAACAACAAAAACCCAGCATGGTGGCATGTGCCTGTAGTCCCAGCTACTGGAAGGGCTGAAGCAAGAGGATTATTTAAGCCCAGGAGTTTCTGCAAGATCACTTGGGCCCAGGAGTGCTGCAGTGAGCAATGATCACACCACTGCAATCCAGCCTGGGTGACAGAGAGAGACCTTTCTCTAAACAAACACTCAAAAAAAGACTTAGAGAGGCTGGGCATGGTGGCTCACACCTGTAATCCCAACACTTTGGGAGGCTGAGGTGGGCGGATCACCTGAGGTCAGAAGTTCAAGACCAGCCTGGCCAACATGGTGAAACCCCATCTCTACTGAAAATACAAAAAAATTAGCTGGGTGTGGTGGCACATAGCTGTAATCCCAGCTACTCGGGAGGCTGAGGCAGAAGAACCGCTTGAACCTAGGAGGTGGAGGAGGTTGCAGTGAGCTGAGATTGAGCCACTGCATTCCGGCCTGGGTAACAAGAGTGAAAACTCTGTCTCAAAAAACAAACAAACAAACAAAAACAAACAAACAAACAAACTCAGAGAGATTTGAAAAGCTGCAATTCTAGACATAAGTCTGTAAAAATACTTTATTTTAAGAGAAAAAAGCCCAGATAAACCTGAAGTGTAATCAGATGAGAGGATCCAGCAGCTAGAAACCAACACATGAGATGAAAACATGCTGAATTTTACCGGGACTGCAGCACTGTGTCAAAGATGCGCAATCAAAATGCAGCTTCTTTTTTTTTAGATGGAGTCTTGCTCTGTGCAGTGGCGCAATCTCGGCTCACTGCAGCCTCCACCTCCTGGGTTCAAGTGATTCTCCTGCCTCAGCCTCCCAAGTAGCTGGGATTACAGGCACACACTACCATGCATGGCTAATTTTTGTGTTTTTAGTAGAGATGGGGTTTCACCATGTTGGCGAGGATGGTCTCAAACTCCTGACCTCGTGCTCTGCCCACCTCAGGCTCCGAAAGTGCTGGGATTACAGGAGTGACCCACCGCACCTGGCCAGCTTTTTTTTTCCTCCTATTTCCACTTGTAACTTTTGTCCATCCTCCAAATCAAGGCTGGATTGGCCGTGGCTTTTTGGCTCATTCTTATGCAACGGACAGTCCCAGGCCAGTTTCAAAAGCAAAAGCAGCCTCAAGCCAGTTGAGAGACACTGAACAGCTTGTCTAATTTGAGAGGTTAATTAAAGCTCCACGTTGGATTCAGCATTAAATCCCCCTTCTAGTCTGGGGCTGCTTTGGGCTGGAAGCCTGCAGAGGACAAGGGGAGACCTGGCTGGTGTCTTCTGTCCTCTGTCCTGCTTCCTCCCTGCCGTCTGTAGCTTAGAGAGAGGAGGGAAAGGGCAGAACACCACTGTGGATGTTGTCAGCTGACTCTGCCCTCTCTGAACCTGGAGATCAGATGTGCAGACGTCCCTCTCTTCTTCTCTCTTTCTCTTTACCCTTCTCTCTCTCTCCCTTTCTCTCTCCCTCTTCTCTCCTCCTGTTTTTCTCTCCCCCCTCCCCTTTCTCTCTCCTCTCCCTTCCCTCTTTCCCCCTCTCTCCTGTGTATCCCCAATCTTTCTCCCTCTCCCTCTCTCTTTCTCACCCCCTCCTCTCTCCCCCATTCTCTCTTCCTCCTGTTTCTCTCTCTCCCTCCTCATTCCCCCTTTATCTCTCTCCTCTTTCTTCCTCCTCCCCTTTCTCTCTCCCTCCTCTCTCTCCTCTTTCTCCCTCCTTTCTCTTCCTC